>CM060408.1:169410308-169651446 GCA_030545235.1 Helianthus tuberosus
TGGAGGCCTATAATTTCCTTGAGGCTTCTGTGGAGCCGGTGAGCACTTTAGAGCATCCTTTTCAGAAGGATTTGATGGAAGGCACTTTGAATTTCTTTATCAAGGAATTAACCCAAAATGGTAGAAATTCCGAAATTTATAAGAATTTTTATATACACTTCACAGATGAACAGTTCCACGTGAAGTTGGGATTACCTCTCCCTTAATATGATATTATTTTTGCACTCTTGGTCTTCGAACTAGTCATTAGTGGTCGGCTTCATTGGTACCCTTTCGATATGCATTGCGAACACTTTCATTTTGAGCGTCTCATCTTGTCTATACAAGTAAAACTCGAACGGATAGAAAAGATGGTCCAACTAAATAACTTTTTCTTTTTCATTACTTCCATGGTCGTGCCTCGTGGCACGGCAGCACCCGTACTATTGAAATGGTTCGTCAGTAGAGATGTTTCCACATGTGCCCCTTCTTCTAATGGTACTATAATTCCTATTCTTATCCCTTTAGTCTCTCTTTTGGTCTATCAACATTCCAGGAAATTCATACGCTCCACGGACGGAGCAAAAAGCGGGGTCTTCATTATAGCGAGCCGACCTATTCTATTACTAGACATCCTTGGGAGAAGCTCACTCAAAACTAGAGCTAGAAAGGCCTTATTTCGTTTCGTTCCTGTTCTTCATTTCCTTCTTATCTAAAAAAAAGGGGGATTTCTCATATATAGAATCTTTCTGCGGTGTGCTCCATTTACTATTCTTTTGTACTTTTTTCTCTTTACCACGCGATAGGTCAGCGAAGCGTGAGTGGGCGCGGAGAAGGAAAGGCCAAAGACTTCGGCCTAACGGGAATGAGCAAGGACGAAATGACAAGATGAGGTGCCTTGGCCACCTCCATTTAGAAAGAAGGGTCGAAGTTTTTGTGCCTGTAGCTTTACCCGCCCTCCTTCATCGGGTGCTGCTTGTGTGGGGAGTGCGCCACCAGAAATCGGGCTTGAAGCTCTCACCTTACCAACGAGCCGACAGTTGATGGATGTTGGTCACGACTACTACAAAAAAGCTCCAATGAAGATGAATATTTCACATGGAGGAGCGTGCATCTTTATATTGGGTGTTCTTCTGTCGTGCGACCCGGCGGCTTATGTGCGACCTGTGGCCAACACCTCCTATTTATTTAGGGCGGGAGACGTGAACTCTGATTCGATCCGGGTATTCAATCCCGCCGCTGAGATGCTCAGTTGACTCCTTAACCTTGATAGGAAGATGGCTTCTTCAATAATTCGTGCATAAGGGTAAGGAACTTTGGATGAACTAATGTGAATGGGTGTAAGCCTCGCTGCTCGGAAAACACCTAGTGCTGACCTCACTGAGAGACACGAAAGCGCAGGTAACGCCAGTTGGCGAAGTGGCGTTAAGCATCCCTAGCGGTATGAAAGAGAGGTCATGATGATATCATCTACGTCTGTACCGTTCCTCATGGAGTAGATCCCGCATCCAACCAAGTCTTTGAACAGGGAACGGGATAATTCCCACTACCGCAGGCAGGCCAGTCGGGCCGTGATCACGGTGGGGATGGGCTTCCCAAAAAGCCAGCTCGGGCTGGGGTCAGCATAGGATGAAAGGGACGACCCTAATGTTGTGTTAGCAAAGCCAACTTCTTGGGTTTCGGGCGGAGAAAAGCAGACGTGGGGACTCAGGTCGGGGCGCAGCGTAACTAAGGGAATCCATTTAGGGTGAGACAAAATGGGCGGGCACGGGCGGTCTGGTGTCCGAGCCGATTGGTCAGACGACGACTACTTCATTTATTAGATTAGTATTAGCCGCATGTCCCGGAATGGAATGAGATGGAATAGAAAAAAAAGGGAAGCGCTATCGGGTAGGTTTTTTGGGAGGGATAAGCTTGTGAAGAAGGAAGCTTATCCCCGCCCCGACTGTCAGCTGCTGGCTCTCTCCATCTCTCCTAAACTTCCCCAGGGTTTCGGTCCGAGCTGTATGAGGCAGAAACTCGTCCCATGTACGGTTCGGGGCCCGAGCCCCATCCCAGCAGTAAGGGTGCGGCTTAGGTTAGCTAACACAAAGAAGATACAGTTCACTCAACGATTACCTTTGGGTTCCGAACTCCATATGGGGAAGGAGCGTTGTTGTTTGTAAGGTCTCGATTATTTACATGGACCCACTTTTCATTCAATTTGTGGGAATTTTCTGTTCTATAAACCGTCCCTAACTATGAGAATGGATGTTGAAATTGGGATGATGAATCACTTCGTGTCGACCTGTTGCCAATAAACTTTCCGGCCTCATATGAGAATGGAAAACTGGAGTATTTTCTACATCGGTGGATGAAGAATCACGAACATAAGAATTTCTGGTTGACCATGTTCCCAGAAAAAAGATACTTTCAAGAAACCACAAACACGACTGAAGTGGCTATACATACAAATCCATTTACAGATCTATATGCTTCGATTACAACTTCCAGTTCCAGAACAGGTGGCTGGTATACTACCATAATGAAACTGCCTTTTACTTTCTTTATTCAGATCAGATTTATGTTGGCTTCATTGGGCGGGTTGCGTAGTTTGTTACGTCAGCTCCAAAAGGATAAGTTGCCTTGGAATCGATAAAGTTAAGTGTTGCTGGTCCCAATTTAGACTTAAAAACTTCTTTTCACGTAATATGGCAAGTGATTTCAGTAGATGTGAAAAAGATGTGCGGAAATGGAAATCAGACTCTCAAGAAACAAGACCTACAGAATTATCAAGTTTATATCACTTTGAAACAAAATAGTTTACAAGGTGATTGTAAGATTATTATCTAATACAAATGAATCTTGAATTCTGTGGGTGAGAGGGCAATGGAGTTTTGTAGTATGTATGAATGCTAAGCTTAACTCATTGTCTTCTGCTTGGTGAGCCTTCTATTTATAGAAGGCTGGGTACATGAATAAACAATTGTTTATTCATGCAATAAGTCCTACATAAAGTAGACATTTGACATATTCATTGAATCCAACACTCAAGTTGCCTTTATAATCATGATATCCAATAATGTCAAGTTGCTTCGGTTATTGTGGTAGGATAGAGCTCATTTTTAGACAAGTGGGGTATTCATCAGAATTTCTGATAAACCACTTCATCAGAAATTCTGGTGAACAAATCATTAGAAAATCTGATGATCAGAATCGTCAGAAACTGATGATATTTCATCAGAAATATCATCAGATCCATCAGAAATGACCTTCTCTGATAATCTTCTTCAGCTCTTGATCAACTTGTTATTCTTTGAAGTAGATGTTGTTCATTTTAGTTGTCCTATCCGATCTTCTTCTTCTTGTTGTGATCTTCAGGACTGTTGACTTCTTCATAGATCAAGTTGAATCTAATTTCCTTCAATACTTACAAATAAAGTTTCCTAACAGTTTCCCCCTAAGTATTGTAAGAAAATGAATTATCTCATGAACAGAAAATTTCCAAACAGTGGAAACTTAACATTAGCAAATTTAAACCAGTTACTGATGTTCTGAAAAAAAATTACATAAAAGATGAAAATTCAAATAAACAAGTTCTTCAAGTCAGCTTCAATTTCTTGTGCACATCTCCTTTCTTTAATTGCTTCTTGTAGGAGATGTACTTGTTGCAGATGTCATACATGTCTTTATACCAGGTTCTTGCTTGAATGGAGATGTACTTGTTGCAGAAGTCATACATGTCTTTATACCAGGTTCTTGCTTGAATCCATTCTTCAATCATTTGTTTAATTTCTTTTCTATGTCCCTCCAAGTTCTTTCCTATCTTCTGAAGGTGTTCTTGTCTGTTGTTCATTCCTTTCATGATAAACTTCAGAGTCTGATTTGAGTACTTGCAGATATCAAAACTTCTGAACAGAGCTTTATTTCTATCAATATATCTGAAGATGACACCACAGTTATGACTGTCAATTTTACTTGGTAGTTCAATGATGTCTCCAGATCTTGCATCTTCCAATATCTCTGGGGGAACTTTTGTCTTTGGTGATCTGACATACACCTTTTTGTTGTGCACATGTTCATAGTTGATACATAAATCAAAGTCTGAAAAATCCATTCTTTCAAACAGCTGTATTCCAGCCTTTGATATGCCCTTTAATGCCCATCTGACTTCTTGGGTGTTTTTCTTTTCCTTTTCATAATGATCCTTCATAAACAGAATGTCTAAAGGATGTAAATTGTCAGCAATTTCTTCGTCAGTCACTCTTTCTTCTTTCCCATTTTCTCTGAGGAGTGCGTATCTGTTCTGCACATAAGTTCCCCCAATATCATCAGTTGCAACTTTTACTTCATCCACTTTTATGATTCTTTTTACTGGATTTTCATTCTTGTAGTGAATGCTGCTTGAACCTCTTTTTATCCTCTCTTCCCTTAAAGCCAATCTGACAGGAGTCAGTGGTCTTGGTGCAGCATCTTCTTTTGTTAAATAATATTTCACCAGATTGTATTCAGGGAATATCATTATATCCCTGTCAATCTCTCTAACCAAGACAGACTGAGTTTCAGAGATTTTTCTTTTAACAACCTTTATTTTTCTTGAATCACCTTCTTGTTCCCATTCATTCATTGCTTGCAGATTCATATATTTGCTCATGGCAGAGTCATCAGACAATGTTGGTTTTGGGACAGTTTGAGAAGTTATAAGTTTCAAATTTGAAACGGCTTGAGGTTTTGAAGTTGCTAACCTTTTCAACATTTCATCTCTTGAGACATTTGGAGGTGGACCCATCATTGTGGTTCCAGCTTTGGTGGTTGGTGTAGCTGATGATTGCTGTGGGGTTAACTTTGGAGCCTCTTGGTGTGAACTTTCAATAGGAATTTCTTTCATGATTTCTTTGGGATCCACTTTGGCCAATCTTGCAATGTTGAATTGCATTTTCTTCACTAGTTGTTGTACCTCTTTCACCTGATTTGAGTTACTGGCCATGCTTTTCTGAACTTTGGTAAATTCAGTTTGAGCTTTCATCTGTATTGCAGCCCATTCTTTTGAAAGCTTCTCAAGGGCATCTGTGATACTGTTGTTGCTTGCCCTTAGGATGGTGACTTCCTCCAAAACTCTGTTTGCACTGCTTGATTGTCTTGATTCCACAGCACTTGCAACTTGTGCCTTGATCTTTTCTATTTCTGTGAGAATCATCTGAATTTCTGATGCAGATATGTTGGATTCTGGTGCTTTTTCTTTCATCTTTTGAAGAGACTTTAGTGCTTCAGTGTTTCTTTCAGTTTGTGTCTTTATCACCTCCACTGATTCTGATAAAGTCTTTATGTCTGCCATTTGACCTTGTATTTCTGACAGCAACAAATCAAGCTTTTCTTCTACTGGATTTCTTTTGCAGGCTTTGTAAACACTTTCCAGCACAGTTTCCAAATTTTCTTGGTTCATGGGTTTTTCAGGGATATTTGGAACAACAGATGTTCCTTCTAACATTCCAGCTGCAAACACATTTGCTGCTATTTTAGAAATGATAGGGTCACTTTTGGCTTTACCAGATTTTGGTGCAACCTTAAGTGTACCAGAATCATCTCCACCAGTGGTGAAAAACACATTATCATCCTGGATTTCCTTATATCCTTGAATCATATCAATATATGATTCTCCATAAGTTTTTGAGGTAAACAGATTACCTTTTTCCAGATTTCCTTGATCAGTTCCCTGATCTCTATCTGTTGGGATCTCATCCTCTTCCTCATTTTCTGATTCAGAGTTGAGATTAATGGAACTAGTAACCTCTTCATCAACATCAGTTTTTCTATATTCTAGTTTGTAAGAAACATTAATTGAACCTTCTGACTTTGTTTCTTTTGATTGAGTATCAACTAAAACAATGTTTAAAAGAGATGTACCAGCAACCCGAGATTCATCATGATGTATAACTTCAGTGGCTTCATGTGCAGTACCATCAAAGTGAGTTTCTTCATAATGTTGTTCTTCAGCATCTTCATGAGTTCCTCCAGCAATGTGTGATTCTGCATAGTGTTCAGGTACTTTTTCTTGATGAAAATCAAATTCATGATGAATTCCCCCTTCATGAATCTGTTGACTCTCAGCATGTTCTGTCTTGTTTTCTGGTGACTTAGGTATCTCCAGAACTCCTTCTCCTTCTGCAGCCTCTGTTTCTGATGACCAGGACTTCTTAACTTCTTCTTCTTCTGGTGATGAAGAACAGTTAACAACTTCTTTGCTGGGTTTTTCTGTTGGAGAATCTGATTTGGTCAGAAGTTCTTCATGTTGTATTCTGTATTGTGAGTCTGGTGCAATGAGGCATAGCATGCTTTCTGGTAACTCAGGGATATCTTTGTCAGATTCCCATCCATGATTGGAACTCCAGGCCTTCATGGTATTTGAACTCCAGGTATCTTCCAAAATTGGAATTTCTATGTCCCTTTCAACAAATGTTTCAGAAATAAAAATTGAGATTAACCTTGTATATAGCAGATGTGAGGTTATTCTTCCATTTCTGGTGAGGATTGATCTTTTGAGTAGGTTAAAAATTTCTTACCCATAATCAATTTTGAACCCAGTTATGAGTCCATACATGATTGTCAGAATGGCTTGACTGACTTGATCAGTTCCTCCTATCTTTGATGTGAGACATTTGTTTAACACTTCCATCAGTACTAGCCAGATGGCTGGCATTTCATTTCTTCTTATTGCTCCAATTTTGTTGATATCCTTTTTCTTGTAACCAAGATTAATGATAAAGCTTATCAATTCTTCTTTGCTTGGTGCTTCAATGTAACTTTCAAGAACTGGAAGTTCAAGCCATTCTCTTACCCTTGCAGGGGTTAATGTTACAAAAACATTTCCCCATACAAGAGCAGTGACCTGATTTTCTTCATCTTCATTAAAAGTGTGAACAAATTGCTGTAGTAACTTTTATGGTACTTCTCTTTCTTTTGTTCGTGCTCCTGAGATTGGACTTTCATAAGATATTATACCAGAAGTTGACATCTTACATCATATTCCGAATGCTCTGTATTCATCAGCAGATTGTTTTCTTTCATTGGTAGAAATTCTGTGTCTTCAACAAAAGGTACTTCATGTTGAACAATTGGGATGTTGAGGTTCACTTATGCCATTGTTGAATTTTGTGAATTAGGGTTTGAAATTTAGGGATTTTTGGATTTTGATTGAGGAACAGGGGATGTTTCGGTTTGAAGTTTTTGTGAAGAAGGTGAGTGATTTTTGAATTTCTGCTAAGTGTGAGTTATATAGTGAGGGTTTCAGCAGAGAATTGTGGGTTTATGGAGTTGAGTGGATATGGAACGTGCCATGTAATGGCGGTTAAAAGGTCATTAATTGTCTTTATTACCGTTAGATCGTGTGATGTGAGTTTTGGTTCAGAATGTAACCATTGGATCGTGGGTATCAAGACATTAATGACGGTTGATCGTGTAATCGTGGTTATGCCCTTTCAACTTGTAGTTTCTTCAATCATTCCTTCACAAAAATGTTAAACTGAATTTTGATTGGAGAAAACTATCGGTTATATGACACCTTTTCATCTTTGTGGACCCCATTTTGTAAAAGGTCCAATCAGATTTCTTCATCTGCATCCTCTCTTTCTTGTAAGTCAAAGTCCCATTCTGATGATGTCATCAGAAATTTAACATAAATTCTGTTAAAAATATGTATTGCTTTTTGTTCTGACTTTTGTTAACCTTTTAGATTTGGTCAACAGAAGTCAACATTTTTCAACATAATTTCTTGGTTGTGTTTCACCCTAAACTTGTGACCCTTTTCAGCAGATTTTCGAAGTTTCTCTTTTTGATTGATATAAGAGCCCCCCCTTTTTTTTGAGATGAGAGGGAATGAGATAAGATTAGAAGACTCACAAATGATTCTCTGGTGGCATCCAAGTCTCTTGGCTTTTTCTGATATTTTCTAAAACTTTTTATCATTTTGAAGTTTTAACAGAAAAATAATTTAGAGATGCATTTTAAGTTTAACTTACTAGATTTTGTCTCCTGTCATCAGAAACTCAGAATTTTGTGTCAAAATTTTGTTTTTCTGATGATCATGTTTCTCATTTTTCTTTACCCATTTTTCTTTTTCCCAAACCATGAGCCAGACAATCAAAGCAATATAAGAAATACACTATATTAACATATTATCATGCAGAATATCTACACAAACTAAGTTTAAACAAAGAAAAACCTAATCAAGATCTACCCCTTCTCCATGATCCATCTCAAGGAGCACCCATAGATCAGTCACCAACCTAGAATTCTGATCAGTAGGTCTAAGCACACTGAGATTCATGTTTTGTTGAAGTCTCATTTCAGCTCTGAGATAACCTGTAGGAACACCTCCAAAGCCTAGCTGGCTTGTGATTATCCTCATCAGAAAACGAGGATAAATCAAGAATGGCCTGCAAGACCACATATTACTTGCAAAATCTTTCATTAAGTAATAAGAGAAATTGTAAGGTATGTCTAATACGAGTGCTCGAACAGTTTCCATCAACCTATGGGATGCTTCATGATGATTAATGACCTTCTTTGAGAAGCATGCACCCATTTGTGTGACCAGAAATTGCCATGGCTTGATGAAGCCATTTTTGGTGATTGCTCGTGGTGAGTTTATAGGATTGTAACCCATCTGTCCCAAGGTTTCTTCTATTTCAGTGTTTGTGAACATCAGAACTTCACTATCATCATTGAGTTGTAGAACCGTCCTGATGATACCTTCATTTACTCGAACCCTTTGGTTGAGCACCATACTTTCAATAAATATCTGTCCTCTATTCTAATATTCTGACAAAGTTGCATTTTGCCTGAACATTTGAAGAATTTCTGGGTAGACTATTATATTAGCTGTGAGGGCATATTTCAAGTTACTTCCCATGAGCAGATTCAGCACGGTTTGGCATCCTTCCCAGTGAGGACCCTTAAAGTTGGTCTTTAGTTTGAGGTTGTGGTAAGGATGATGAGGAAGTGGGAAACGATCAGCTTTTATGGTAAGCATTTTTGTGAGTGTGAGAAAGTGTGAGTGTTGAAGAAGAAGAAGAAGATGAAGTTAAGTTTTCTGGTGTTTCCTTATGTGATGGTGACAGTCTTTGCTTAAGGAGGTGAACATATATAGTAAACTTAAAGTTTGCCATAAATGACATCTACCTACTTATAGATTTTGTTCATCACAATCTTTGTTATTAAATTTTCTATCAGATGGCATAAAGAATATCTGAGATAAACTCTCCTGCATTAAATGATTTAGGCGGCCATTTTCTGATTATATATCATGATTACCTACCAATATGTCACTTCAGTCTCCTTAATATTGATGAGGTGTATTTAATGAAGGAGAGAAAAAGCTTTATACCCACTAACGAGTTCCTAGAAAATCTTCTGTCATATGACGTTATCAACACTAAGAAGAAAAATAAAATGCAGAGAAAAAAAAATAAAGAAGACTAAAACGAAAACACTACAGTTTATGAATTTGCAGCTATGAGATATAGATAAAGATGATGACATGCATGAATTTGTTCTAATAATCAATCAATGATTCTGATTTTTTCAAAATGTTTTCTGATGATTTACCAGAATTTCTGATGATTTATCAGATATTCTGATGATATATCAGATTTTCTGATGATACATCAGATTTTCTGATAATTTATCAAATTTTCTGGTGCTTTATCAGATATACAATCCTTTTCTTTTGATTATCATTGAGACAAATTGTTCAGCATTTTTCTAGTAATAAGGTTATTTGAAAGACCTTTATCACAGAATTGACCAAGATTTAGCAGATTGTACTTTAAGCCTTCAACATAGGCTACTTTCTCTATGGTCAAACATCCATACCTTATGCATCCATATCCCATGATCCTCCCTTTTACTCCATTTCCAAAATTTACCATTTTATCCAGCTTTGAAACAAAGTTGCTGAGTAAGCTCCTATCCCCAGTCATGTGCTTGGAGCTTCCTGAATCGCAGTACCAGATCTGCTGCACATGATGGTCCTGAAATGGAAAAATTAGAGGGTTTTTGGTACCCAGGCTTGCTTGGGTACTCTTTCTGATGAGATTTTAATCAGATTATTTTCTCTTAATGGCCTTTCATCAGAATATATGTTGTATGCTGAGCCATAAACATATTTTTCATTTTTCTTTTGGAGATGGTGTTGAACAAGCTTCAGTATATCAACACACATACAAGATTTATCAGAATTTTCTGATATTCTTTCTTGTGATGGAATGAGTGGATAATTTTGAAAAGATGAGTGAACTTCTTCTGGAGTTTTTAAAGATTCCTGTTTACATTCACTTCTTTTTGGTTGAAAGTTGGGGTTTTCAAAAGAGTATTCAGAACAGGTTGACTTGCAAGATTCAGAATCATATTCAGATGAAAATTTATCAGAAATCTGATGGGTTGCTTTTACAAAGACAGTGGGTTTATTTTCTCTTGTTTTTACATATCCTAAACCCTCTCATTTGTTCTTTGGTGTGGACTCAATGAAGTTTATGAATTCTTTGGCTTGTTGAAAACCTCTTACATTAATTTCTTTATCTTTAATTTTCTTATAAAGATCTTTTCTTTCATTTTCATAGAACTCAATTTTAGCTCTTTGATCTAAATTTTCTTCGATTAGTAATTGGTTTTCAAGAATGATTTTATTCATGGTCCTTTGCAACTCATCAGATTTTTTACTATCTGATTTCTGCTTATCTTGCAGATTTAGAAAATATGACATGAGCTTGTTTAGCTTGTGTTCAAGATCAAGATTGTCTAAATTTACCTTTTGTCTTGAAGTTTCAGGTATGTCATCAGAAAGTGCCATGAGGCAGAAGTTAGCCATTTCTTCCTCTTCTTCATCAGAAGAGTCATCTGAAAGCCATGTATCTGTCCCTGCAATTAAACTGACTTGCTGCTGCTTCTTAGCTTCTTCTAGCTTCTTCTCATAATAAGCAACATCTTTCAGTTTCTTGGTCTTGCATTCTGATGCATAGTGACCTCTCTGCTTGCACTTGTAACACACAACTTCAGCCTTCCCCTTATCCTTAGATCTACATTCTTCCTTAGATCTTCCATCCATCCTCCCTCTGTCACTTCTCTGGGATCTCTGGCCTCCTCCCCTCAACCTCTGCTCAAATGTTTTGGTGAGCAGTGCTATTGCTTCAGCAAAAGCTGACAAATCTGATGATGTATCGGAAATTTCAAGATTTTGGCTATTTGATGGTTGTGGATCATTGGTAGGTGGTGTTCTTTGTGAGTTTGAGATAAGAGCTAAAGATCCCCCTCTTTGAATGGTTTCTTCAAATATTTTTTCCTCTCTGGGGATCAAGATGCTGTATAAGTCATGAAGACTCATATTTCCTAGTTCTAAGGTTGAGGACAAAGTCATGGTTAGACTTCTCCATTCTCTAGGTAAAGCATCTAGAAATTTTATGTTTCTTTCATCATTTGATTTTGTTATACCAAATTTCTTTAGCTCGTTCAAAAGTTTTGTAAATCTTTGATATGTATCATTTAATCTTTCATTGGGTAAACTTTTGAACCTCTCATATGAGGAAACATTGTTTGTTATCTTATTTCTTCTCATCCTTTCTCCTCCTTCACAAAGATTTTCCAACTGATCCCATATTTCCTTAGCTGATGCACATGCATCAACTTGTGAAAATATGTCATTGGGGATGGCCATTATCAAAAGTGACTTTGCCCTTTCAACCCCAGCCAGCTTTTCCTTGACTTTCGTGCTCCAGTTTATTTCACTTTTGGGAGCTCGGGAGGTAGGGATTGCAGGTGATTGGTCAGTTGCTGGAATAGTTGGTATTTCAGTCATTGGTATATGTGGACCCCTTTCAATGGATTGAAATAGAGTTCGGTCATGACCATTAAGGAAATTGACCATCCTGATTTTCCATTGGGGGTATTCCTCTCTGACCAGAGTCAGAGGTTTAGACATAGAACCAATGTTAAAAGCATTATTCCATGATTGAAAGCTGGCCATATTTAGAGAAAAGAAGATGAACGATTGATCGTTTGAAAATAGTTTATTCAATCTACTCTGATACCAATTGTTGGTCCCAGTTTGGACTTAAAAACTTCTTTTCACGTAATATGGCAAGTGATTTCAGTAGATGTGAAAAAGATGTGCGGAAATGGAAATCAGACTTTCAAGAAACAAGACCTACAGAATTATCAAGTTTATATCACTTTGAAACAAAATAGTTTACAAGGTGATTGTAAGATTATTATCTAATACAAATGAATCTTGAATTCTGTGGGTGAGAGGGCAATGGAGTTTTGTAGTATGTATGAATGCTAAGCTTAACTCATTGTCTTCTGCTTGGTGAGCCTTCTATTTATAGAAGGCTGGGTACATGAATAAATAATTGTTTATTCATGCAATAAGTCCTGCATAAAGTAGCCATTTGACATATTCATTGAATCCAACAGTCAAGTTGCCTTTGTAATCATGATATCCAATAATGTCAAGTTGCTTCGGTTATTGTGGCAGGATAGAGCTGATTTTTAGACAAGTGGGGTATTCATCAGAATTTCTAATAAACCACTTCATCAGAAATTTTGGTGAACAAATCATCAGAAAATCTGATGATCAGAATCGTCAGAAACTGATGATAATTCATCAGAAATAACCTTTTCTAATAATCTTCTTCAGCTCTTGATCAACTTGTTATTCTTTGAAGTAGATGTTGTTCATTTCAGTTGTCCTATCCGATCTTCTTCTTCTTCTTCTTCTTGTTGTGATCTTCAGGACGGTTGTCTTCTTCATAGATCAAGTTGAATCTGATTTTCTTCAATACTTACAAATAAAGTTTCCTAACAAGTGTAGTTCATAATTGCATAAAAGGAGGAGAAGTAGTGGCTGCAGCGCGTTGAGGCACTTCTTCGACGGTTCCCGTATGCCCGGCCTACCGGCCCGCTCTGAAGAATTCATGGGTCGGCGGGCAGGCGAGACAGAATGGGCGGGCACTACTAACCAGGACAAGCCCAATTCCTGCCGATAGGTGCTGGAGCCTTGCCTTATATGATAGTTGTGCCCATGGCCCGAAGGAGCCTTAAGCACTTGTACAATGCTTCAAGTAAAGGCTCCCTCCCACTCATTGTCCAGAGCCTTGACTTTCCATGTTTTTAGTCAAATGCGCTAGCGAGCTACAACTAGCACTTTTTTCTCTGATAGACTCACTTCTTCAAGCTCCGCCCCTTATTAAAAAGCGCTAACGCGCCTTTACTTTTTTGAGGAGATATAAAAAGAAGCAACCTTACTAAGAAAACGTAGGCTTGGGCTTGAAAGCAAGAAGCAACGGCTTTCGTGCTTGTTGGAGCTATTAAGCATCTTAGACTATTGCATTCCATTTTTCAATTGGACAGAAAGGTGGAAACTTTCTGCGGGATCCTCTTTCTGCGGGATGCTCTTCTGCGCTACGATGTACTTTTTTACTATTTAAGTGCACCACTCCTTCTTTTGTCATGTATCTGTAGCTGCTTTTCCCGCACTCTCTTTTATCCCGCCGAAGGTCCCCCTTACATAATAGGGGTTAAGTTAAGGAGGGTGCACACCATGGTCAAATCTGCATGAAAAACCGGGGGGAATCTTGAGTCTTTAGTATTCTGCTCCCGCACCCCCTATCTCTTAAAGGCTCTGCGCTCCTGCATTCTGATTGATCCTGTGCAATGTTGTAATCCTGCTGTTCCTTTATCCCCCGCTCCACAGCTGCTGGAGACTTAGACTTTGAGCCTTTTGCGGTACTGATTGATGTTATGGGGGATTACTTGGGTTGGCCGGGCTATTTGTTTACGAAGGCCGAAGGACTTAAAAATAAGTTTTTTGTGTTATTGGACAGAATCGGTGCCGTTTTCCCACGCCTCATTTTCCATAATATGATTATGAGCTGCAGAACACTTGAAGCTGAAATTTTAGCATTGAATTTGGAACACAGGCCAAACTACGCTCCTAGGCTCCCTTCTTTGAGGTTGATTCCTCCAGATCAAATGACAAGGAGCCAAAAAGCAAAGATGGTAGTGGAGGAATACAGAACGATCTGGAGATGCAAATGGAATGGCATTAGAGGCTGCTTCTATGAAAGCACCTGAGTCAGTGATGCCAACAACTTGTATGAGATAATGCTCAAATGGACGGGATGGAAATGCTAGTTCATAGAGAAATTGACCCATGTAGGGAAGATGATGAGCAACTGGGATTCCCCATGATGAGAGATAAGGCCTTGGTCCTATTCCACTTAGAAGGAGAAGCTGAGGGCTTCCAATGGCTCCAGCTGAGACAATCACTTCACCATGTTCACGAACCATTGCATGGTGATACTTCCGATTCTAGTCTCTATACACAACCCCTATTGCCGTCAGACCAAAGCATAGTTCCTATCCGATCGGGGAGCCAATCCGAAAGGGGTCAGAGCTATCAGTGGCTTCCTCCCTAGCTCTACTGGTAAGGCAGATAAGGAGGCTAGCTGTAATGGCTTGCATGTCGGTCTCTTTTACGTAGCAAGGTTGGTACACAGAACTATCATGCCAGACTAAAGGAAGCCAATCAATGCAAATGATTGAGAGGATGCCCATTACAGTAGCGGTCAAGTGAACACTTTTCGAACACTAACCCAATTGGATGGGAAAGTTAGCATTCACAATAAAGACTAATAACAATGAGTGAAGCAAACTTCTGACAAAAATAGAGGGGATCATCGTCGACTTCTCATGGACTAGCCCACTTACCTATTTTGCGATCTCAAACCTTAGAGAGGAATCTAAACCATCTTTTAGGGTTATATTCAAGGGGATTTCCCAATGGGCAACTCAAGAACGACTGCCAAAGCCGCTGCTGATGAAGATTAGACCAGAAGCAAAAGTGTTGATTGTAGACCAGGTAGAAAGAGAAGATTGATGAGGAAGAACCCAATCAGGAGAGAAAAAGCAATTCCTCTCCTTTCAGTCGAGCTACTTCGTTCCTCACCTCCTGGAACAAAGGGTGCTTAAGTAAGAAAGTCAGATAGGTAGGGTTCCAATCCTGATGGGAATCGAGCAAGTGGTTGTAGGTAGACGTATTAGAGGGCGAGAAGAAGGAAATGAAGATACGTTAGTTTACCAAATTCATTGCATGGAGGTAGCATCCGGGAAAGGACCATTCATTTCAACAGATTCATCTTTCCTCTTCCTTTTCCATGTGACACCGGCCCTAACTATAACTAGTCATTCACACGAGAAAGACTTACTTTTTATCGATTCGAGGATAGAGTCGACAGACTAAGCACCAACTAGATCGCCTATGAGCAAACTACGCACAAAGACATTTGAACCTCAGATTATCTTATTCATAGGCTACCGAGGGCATGAACGCGCTTCGGTAAGGTCAAGTGGCATTCCCTATTTTTCGAGAATGCCACTTGACCTTACCGAAGCGCGTTCATGCCCTCGGTAGCCTATGAATAAGATAATCTGAGGTTCAAATGTCTTTGTGCGTAGTTTGCTCATAGGCGATCTAGTTGGTGCTTAGTCTATCGACTCTATGATCTCCGGACTAGGAGAAAAAAAAGGTCGGAAAATAGAATATATTTTACCCTTTCCTTCTATTGTTTTCCTTTTTCGCCGGGAGACTTACTCAAAGGAAATATTTCAGGAAACGGGCTATTCCCTCAATGAATAAGAGTTTTTCCAGAGAATTCTAGAGATATTTTTCTTTGCCAACAATCTAAGCAGGATTATCCATCCCACTCCAGAAGCTTGCATTCACGAGTATCTCTAAGCTTTTGTGTGACATGGATCTTCCTTGTATCTCAGAGGTTGCGTATATAGAAGATGGATTGGTTTGGTGCGCATGATGGAGTAATCTCTTCGTCTAATCACGAGACCACATGTACTTTAAGTACTTTATCTGGGATTGATTCCCGTTAGGTGGATTGCTTGTTGTGCAGCTAACTATCGACCCCTTCCTTCTTGATCTTTATAGGACTTATTAGTAGCTTGAAGTCTGTCTCCTTTCACAAAATCCCTAAGAGTCACTTGGTCAGAGAGAGAGAGAGAGAGAGAGAGATAGACGATGTTTACACCGCCTTTCATCAATGCATTAATTTGATGTTGGGGCTAAACCTTTTCTTGTTTAGCCCATGAGGATACTTTCACTCTACTTGCTCTTGTTGCATGCTACTCCGCTTGTCATGAAAGATTATGCCTTGAAGAATGAACGACTTAGAGATCAAACTCCAATGCTAGGAAACTTCCGAGACTAAAGCCTCCTTACCAAGAGCACAATGATAAGCAGGTACAAGATCCAGCAAGACGGGAGGAAGGAAGATTCGAATGATAGAACGACCGACAGCTACTTGGTTAGGCGGCTTAGTGAGACAGGGAAGGGCGAATGAAATGGTGGCTCAGGGAGCCAAATACATGAATAAAGGTAGACTGTAGAGCTATCACTGCTAGACTGCTATAGTGAAGCTCTTACTGCCTCTCGTGAGAGAGATCCTTGAGTGGAATCTAGGCCGCTGGAAGTTGTTAGCTAATTAACTTGCTTGCAAAGCGGCGTGAACTCTTTCAGACCCTTGCACACCTTTTTTAGCCAGCCGGTAACTAAACGACTAGCATGACTTTCTAACCGGCCTTCTCTTTAATAGAAATTTCAGAGAGTAGATTCGTTCAATATCCAAAGCACCGAGACTCGGTTGACAAGCTCATTGGCAAGACCGGAGGGGCTAGGTCGGAAATCAGGTTGGTTGCACGTTGCTTTGTATTTAAAGCAGAGTGCGGCCTCTTTGCAGAAGGCCTATGCTGGCGATAAGGTGAAACCCAAATTGCTACCAATGCCATTGTCTCTCACTAGGAGCAGTTAACCTCGTATCATCCCGTCTTTCCATAGAAGATTGATATTACGGAAGCTGATATTTTTGGGCAATTCTATTTGTCGTTCTTCTCCTTGTCTAAGATTATTGTCTTAGCCAAGCTAGTCTGAAAATCGACTTTTACATCCATTATCAGTCCTGTTGATGATATCAAAGCCATGACAGAGGTAGTCTCGGACATGAAAGGGTGTCTGAAGGATCTAATGTTGCGGTATGTACCGCGGGTCAGGGATATTCCGTTGTACCAAGGGATGTCTTTTGATCCGACTTGGAAGGCTCTTCCCACGCATCGTTTGACGAGAGAGGTGTTGCAGAAGCGGGCCAAACAACCAAAGTCGAAGGTTATTCGCTTCACTTGAAAGTAAAATTTTCACTTCAAGGCTTTAAAGAAAAGAAACTTATAGATTGGCTTGAAAACTCCTAGAGATAAAAATATTAATTAGAAGAAGAGGTCTTTCTTGATCCTGGAGAGGTAAAGATTGAGACAGGTTGTCAGAGTCATTTCTATTGCTGCCTAAGAGCCCTACCCCTACTTATGATATTGATTGAAAGGCGTTGGTTGAGTGACTACACTTGCCCCTTTGACTGCTGGATTGATTGACTTTGCTAGCTTCAAACCCTACTATTATAAGGATAAGGAAATGAACTGAAAAGGGATGAAAATATAGCTCATATTCTTCTCTTCCTTTGACCAACCATCTATCTAGTTAGCCTCCTCGGTGAAAGAAAGGGAAATAATTTTGAATATTAGCTCTTCCGGAGCACTCTCTTAGCTTAGCTATCTACTACGGGATCTTATCTAAAGCCTACGATATTTGACTTCTCTCTTTTCCTTGATATGCTTCCAGTGCGCTTCAAGGGTTCTCGAGTCGGGTATCCTAAGCTTTAGAAAAAAGAAAAAAAATTGTGGTCTCGTATCCAAGTTGCATCAATCAAGTCAGGGAAAGATTTTGAACAAAAAGAATATTCCTAACCGGAATCATGAATTGGATTCGAACTGATATCTCTGTGCGACTTTCCCTTTAGTCGATCATGATGGGAAGATCCCGCTACCCAGGATCTCGGCACCCCTCCCACCTTTCGGTGAGATATTAGCCTGACAAATTCAACCATTTCCCCAGCTTGAATCTCGTTCAACCCATAAACACGTGCAATCCCATCTCCAACTGAGACCACTCGACCAATCTCATCCACTTGAAAATTCGTGTAAAAGTTGCTAATTCTACTTTCTAACAGAGTCGTTAGTTCAGCTGATACTAAACTACGACGCTACCTTGCTGAACTCATCCAGCAAATATAGTAGCTCCTGGAATCTCAAACTATCAATGTTATTTATCAGAATATCGTAGTAGGTTTCCCAAAGAAAGCCGGGCTTAAAATGAATAATGTTACTTATTCCCATATAATAACCGAACCGCTTCATCCCCAAAGGTTTTCTGAATAGCTTCAGGCATGGTCAAGCCCGGTGGTAATACCATCCCGACTTCACGCAAAAGCCTGCCGCACTCATTACCTATTTCTTGGTATAATTGGAAAAAGTCAAATGGAGCGCTTCACGCGTCGGATGCTATTGAAGAGGCAACGGAAGCCGCGGAAGAGGCAGCGGAATCCCAATCCGTCTCAATCTTAGCCTCAACCCGGCTTTTCTTCGTGCGCTCAATTCTGTACAATTCTATACTATTCATAAAATTGAGATTCTTTCGTTTTCTTCCTTATCAGAGAGGGGCCCCTTGTTGAGCGGGGCTTTTTTTTGAAAAGGGGGAGTTTTGTTAACAGGAACAAGAATGTGTTTTATGTTATAGACCCCGTATCAAGATTCTCTTTTCTCAGGGCGACTTTTTCGCTCAATGAAAAAAAGGCTCTAGAGCACTTCCCGTCCCTATTGAGATCATCTAAAAAGCTATAGAGCCTTTTCAAGGACGACTCCCCTGTAGCGCTATTGGGGGAGTTGAGAGCGCGAGCCCCCTGCCGCATCCAATCCCCGGTCGGATCAAGAACCTGCATTCGCTGAAAGATCTGAACCTTGACCTCGAAGAGGTCTTCCGCTTACGTACGAGCGAAGTCTATTTCTTCGGAACTAGGAATGGCCTTCGAAGATAAAATTCGCCTTTGTATGGACAAGACGGAATCGCCCCCGATCAGCTCATCAGGTTCATATGGAAAGCGACCGGGGCTAGCTGGCCAGGTATGATCCCCTTCTGATCTACTGGTTGAGCTCCCTTCCCTCTCTTCCGTTCTGTCTGATAGTCAGTCCCCGCACTTCTTCTGGCTTCAGTCAGTATGGTTGCTTCCTTGGTTCAGTCTCTCTTTCGGTTAAAAAGATCCGTATGCCCCTGGCCTTCCTATTGGCTCATCAACCCGCCATTCAGTACCGTCCGCATCCGCTGTCACAGGTTTTTTAACCCTTAGACGAGTCTCGCTTGGAGTAGTACTCTGTACTCTCCACTACTTGTAATGTCCATTTACTACTATAATGCCTATTTGCAACAATGCCCGCATTAAACGCCGATTCTTCCTGTGTGACGTGCTCCGCCTCTATGGGTCATCAGTTCGAGTGGCATTCGTGTAGTCTGTGCCACTTGTTTCTGTCTCGGACGACTCTTGCCTAGATAGCTCAGGCCGTACCGTCACTGGGGCTTGCTTTCCGTGCGTAAGCAGTGTAAGGACCTGCACAAAAATGTCCTAAAACACTCCGTAAGTGAAAACTCGAACCCCTAAAAACCCTAAATTTCATGAAAAATCAAGAAAATCCAAATTTATCAATCTGTCACGGGTCGCGTAAGAGTTAAGCAAGGCTTACACGGGGCGCAACAGCCTTACAATTCTCCGGATAAGCTTTAGGGCCACGTGTCAGACACGTGGCAGACCTACGCCATGACACGACAGCCCTAGCCGTAGCTCGGGTGGACCTCGCGGGCCACGTAGGATGCCCTTTGAGTTTACGCGGGCCGCGACAGACTCAAAAAGCAGCTATAAATTGGACGTTGCGTGGCCTTTCTTCTGTGTTCGAAATTTCAATTCAAAAACGTCTAAATTCTGCTTAAAACTTGTGTTAAAGGGTGGAGACACTGCTACGATTACAGGGTAATAACTCGATCACTGCTACGATACAGTGTCCGATCGATTGAAACCGATTCGATGGATGTTTAAGTGCTGCCTGAATTCGGGCCATACTTTGTCATTCGTCGTGAGGGTTTTGATTTCGTGAATTTATCGTAAATGTTGTATTAACTTACTAACCTAGTTTCGTGTGCATTATTTAACTAGGTTACCAGGCTTAATCAGTACGCAAAACTCTGTCCAGTTAAACTTCCAATGTGAGTCATTCTCTTTTTACCAAGTTATTTCCAAAAACCTACTTATTTTCAAAGTTATAATTACGGGGATTAAGTCTTTGTAATCTTCAATTACAGCCGGTATGTGGGGTTTTGTATACATTACTTGATAACCGTCACCATTGGACAACGGGTTAGCCAACGGGTGATATGACCATAGTCACAGATAAGGTCGAGTGACAAATACCGTTTTGGGTAATTGGTTGATGTAAACATTGTAGTCGCCCTTAATACTGTAATTTATAACAATGTGTCGTTTTGTACCAAATGAATGACTCGCCAGTATTTCCCCGCTGATAAAATATTTTTAAACATATTTCAGGTGATTTACTATGAACAAGGAAAAGTGTCGTGTAGCACTACCAGCTTGGATAAAGTGGCTCAGTAAATAAATAAACATGTTTTTTGTAACCAAGGGGTTTCCCAGTGGAATTCCTTTATTGTAAATTACGGGGTTTGTCCCGAAACTTGAAATAAAATAATTGGGTATTTTCTGTTTAAATGATCCTGTTAAAAATTCCGCTGCCAAATTAAATACTAATACCACGGGTTTCTGTCCCGCGGCATTCGAACCAGGAAACTGGGTCGGGGGCCATGACAGAAAAAGGTGGTATCAGAGCCAATTAAGTATTTAGAAATACTTAATTTTTCAGATTGCCATTTTGTGATTCTGTGAAAATTATTTTATAATAAATAAAATTTAAATTTGAATTTTTGTGCGTTTCTTCATGTGTGCTAAAAGCATGAATGAACTGCCGGAAGCACTCCGAAACTTTACCATCCATACGACTGATATGGATACAACAGGAACCCAGTCAGGGTACCAGGCGGATACCGAGGAGCCACTAGTGTTTCAGGCCCAGCCACAGGAGAAACCAAACCCCAAAAAGAGAAGAAGGTTGTTGGATTGGAAACGCGGACGCAAGAAGAAACCCGCTACCCAACGGGTAAAGAAAATGGAGGATCCAAAGGGAAAGGGAAAGGAAGTTGGCGAGAGTTCCGGACAAGCCCAGGAGAAGCCACCTTGGGAAGAGCTTGACAGGAAACTGGCGAATTGTGACCTCATCGGACCTGCTGACGAAACCCTTTTCAATTTCCCCGCCTAATCAGAACTTCCAATTAATTTGGAACCTGCTATTCCAGACCCCATTGTCAACCCCCAACCTGTTACAGGGAAGCTGGAAGAATGGTGGACGAGCGACTGGCAGTTTCAGAACTTCATGAATAACCCAAATGTTTACTTTCCTCAGTTTGATCCTGAACCAGCACCATTCCCACCTATGAGCTCGGAAAACGTTGCCGAATTACGCCGCTACGGCGAGGAACTGGTGGATGCGGGAAATCGGATTCGGGAAGTGGGGGAAAACATCACGTGGAAGTACGACGAGAGGGAGCGTCGTTTCTGAAGGGCTAGTTAACCAAGTTGCATGTTTTGTATAAAATTATTATGTGGAAAAAAATCAAACTCTATATATATAATAATAATAATATAATATTGTATAATAATAACTAAAAATAAAACCTTTTTAAAATAAATGGTGTGTATTGATGCATAAATATTATATAAATATAAATGTCGCAAGGTCGACGATTTTGGCTATATGTGTTGACATCATTATGTGTGATTGCTTTATTGTGTTTGATTGCTATCCATTCTGTGATAGTAATATATATATATATATATATATATATATATTGTTAATGATTCAGATGGAAAACGCAGAAAACCAACCGGGAAACGAAGTTAACCAATCCGAATAAAATAATGAAGACCATTTTCTTAATAGGCAAGATATAGAAAATATTGTTGCTCAGGGAATAGCCAATGCTATCCCAGCAATTGTTGCTACCGTTAAGAATCCTGCTAAACCTTCCCAAGCCAACCATAGTAAACGCACCCGCGATGATAATTTTAGTAACAGTGTAAATGGAGGCGGCAATAATGATAATAATGTGGTTAAAGCCCCAATACTTAAGAAAATGAAAGTTGCAACACCTGGTTGCACTTATAAAGAATTCCTTGCCTATAAGCCAGTTGAATTTGCAGGCAATGAAGGGGCGACTGCCGCATTGCGTTGGTTAGAAAAGACCAAAGCAGTAATTAAAATCAGTAACTGCGCAGAGGAAGACAAGGTTATGTATGCATCCCACATTTTCAAGGAAGAGGCGTTAGAATGGTGGAATACAGTGCTGCAGGCTAAGGGAAGTGACGTGGCTTATGCCATGAGCTGGGAGGAATTTAAGGAATTAATAGAATGGAAATTTTGTCCTGCCTACGAAAAGGAACAAATGACAAATAAGTTCCCAAATCACCGGATGGTGGACGTGGACTGTCGGGGGTATACTTTGAAATTTTTCGAGTATGCTAGAATTGTACCAACTCTGGCCTCGCCAGAACCGGTGCTTATTTCTCGCTATATTTGGGGACTAATTAGCGAAATTCATGATATAGTCAAAGCTGCGAGACCCCGCACAATTGACGATGCTGTCAAACTGGCCAACACCTTGACTGACGGACTGGTGCACACGAGAGAAGAAAACATGAAAAAGAAATTGGCCCAAAAGATTACCCAAGGATTTCGTGGGGGTAATAATAGTAGTAATTTCAAGAAAAAGGGAACTGGGCAATCTTCCACACCTCCATTCTGCAGAAACTGTCGAAAGAAACATTTTGGTAAATGTCAAGAGAAGTGTAATTTCTGCAAGGCACCGGGGCACCGAGAGGAGGAGTGCAGGAAGAAATCAACGATTTGCTTCAATTGCAGAGAAGCTGGGCATTTTAGACCAGAATGCCCAAAATTGGTCAAACCAGCTGATAACAAAGCCAAACCTGCTGAAGGAACTAATAAGAAGAATGCAAGAGCCTTCCAGCTGACTACCCAGGAAGCAGATCTGATTTCAGATGTGATAGCTGGTACGTTTCTTGTACATGACGTTTATGCAAAAGTATTATTTGACTCTGATGCAAACCAAAGTTTTATAAATACTTCATTCTTCCAAGCTCTTAAGCAACCTTTAACCAAACTTAGCCAGATTTATACGGTAGAAACGACATATGGAAATTCTGTTAACATAGATAAGGTTCTGCAAGAAGGAAAGATAGAACTCTCGGGCCATAAATTTTCTGCAAACCTTCTACCTATGAAATTAGCAGGATTCGATGTCGTATTAGGAATGAATTGGTTAGTAGCCAACCATGCTCGAATCCTCTGTGATAAGAATTCCATAGAAATTCATACACCCGCAGGAGAAGTAATTTTGGTTACAGGAGATAAGCCTCGTAAACCAATGAAGTTCATTTCAGTAATGAAAGTTGCTAGTTATGAACGAAAACAAGGAATAGTGTATATGATTTCGGTAATCATTAACACTAAAGAGCTACCTGGACTACCACCAGATAGAGAAGTAGAGTTTAGAATTCATCTAATTCCTGGAACTACACCAATAGCTAAGGCACCTTATCGATTAGCACCCACAGAAATGATAGAACTGAAGAAGCAGTTAGATGAATTATTAAGCAAAGGATTCATACGACCTAGTTCATCCCCTTGGGGAGCACCATTGTTGTTCGTGAAAAAGAAGGATGGTTCAATGCGAATGTGTATCGATTATAGGGAATTGAATAAGGTTACAATTAAGAATCGATACCCATTACCTAGGATTGATGATCTTTTCAATCAACTTCAGGGAGCTAGATACTTCTCTAAGATAGATTTGCGCTCCGGATACCATCAGCTGAAGGTACAGGAAGAATACATACCTAAAACTGCTTTCAGGACTAGGCATGGTCACTATGAGTTTACAGTCATGCCATTTGGACTAACAAATGCTCTTGCAGCATTTATGGACATGATGAATAGGATCTATAAACCGTATTTGGATAAATTTGTAATTGTCTTCATCGACTATATACTTATTTATTCCAAAAGCCAGAACGAACATTGGGAGCACCTGCATGCACTTTTAACCTTATTAAGGATGGAAAAGCTTTACGCCAAATTTTTGAAATGTGAATTTTGGCTACAAGAGGTGCAATTTTTAGGACACATGGTGAATCACGAAGGCATTCACGTGGATCCCTCCAAGATAGAAGCGATCACAAATTGGAAGGTCCCGCAATCAGCTACCAAAGTTAGAGTTTTCTGGGATTAGCTGGATACTATAGGCGCTTCATTAAAGACTTTTCTAAAATAGTTGTTCCATTAACTAAACTAACCTGTAAAATAGTTAAGTTTGAATGGGGACCTAAGCAAGAAGAGGCCTTTAGGATTTCAAAGAAAAGATTAACAAATGCCCCAATTCTAGCCTTACCAGTCGGAACCGAAGATTCTGAAGTCTTCTGCGACGCTTCTAAGTTGGGATTAGGATGTGTGCTAATGCAACGCAAAAAGGTAATTGCGTATGCATCAAGGCAGTTGAAGAAGCACGAAGAAAATTATACGACTCATGATTTAGAATTAGGAGCAATAATTTTTGCCCTTAAAATTTGGAGACATTATATGTATGGGAGTAAGTTTACAGTCTATACAGATCATAAAAGTTTAAGATACATATTTAGGCAAAAAGAATTAAACATGAGGCAAAGAAGATGGATGTAAATTCTAAGTGACTACGACTGTCATATTAAATATCACAAAGGGAAGGCGAATGTAGTAGCAGATGCCTTAAGTCGTAAGTATCATGAAAAGCAAAGGCGAGTTCGTGCTCTTAGATTAAATCTCCAATTAGATTTAATGGAACAACTGAAGAACATTCAAGAAACGGCTATCAAGGATGATGCTGAAGGAATGAAATGACTGATAAAGGAATTAGAGCAAGGGACTGATGGAATTTGGAGATTCTATAAGAAAAGGATTTGGGTACCTAGGCAAGGAAATTTAAGAGATAAAATTTTAGAGGAAGCCCATAAATCTAGGTATACAATGCACCCTGGTAATAATAAGATGTACCAAGATTTGAGAAATAACTTCTGGTGGATAGGAATGAAAAAGGACATAGCTAGATACGTTTCTAAAGGTCTAACTTGTTCACAAGTTAAGGTAGAGCACCAGAAACCTTCAGGGTTACTTCAACAATTAGAAATGCCTGTATGGAAATGAGAACTAATAACAATGGACTTTGTTACTAAGTTACCCAAAACCAGGAAAGGTAACAATGCAATCTGGGTGATTGTAGATCGATTAACCAAATCAGCTCATTTCCTGCCAATGAAGGAGACCTTTGGCATGGAAAGATTAGCAAAGTTATACGTAGATGAGCTAGTATCCTTACATAGAGTCCCACTCTCCATTGTGTCAGATAGGGATAGTCATTTCACTTCGCATTTTTGGACAAGTTTCGAAGAAGCAATGGGGACACAACTAAATTTAAGTATTGCATACCATCCCCAAACAGATGGATAAAGTGAAAGAACGATTCAAACCCTTGAAGACATGCTCAGAGCATGTGTAATCGACTTCGGTGGAAACTGGGATGACCATTTTCCACTAATAGAATTCTCCTATAACAATAGTTACCACACCTGCATCAATGCTGCCCCGTTAAAAGCACTGTATGGACGAAAGTGTCGAACTCCCGTATGCTATGTAGAAATAGGAGAAAGTTAATTATGAGGTCCCGAGATTATAAATGAAACCACCGACAAGATAACTCAAATAAAGGAAATACTAAAAACGGCTCGAGATGGTCAGAAGAGTTATGCAGACAATCGACGCAAGCCGTTAGAATTTCAAGTTGGTGACAGTACTCTTGAAAGTTTCTCCTTGGAAAGGAGTAGTTCGATTCGGTAAGGAAGGAAGGAAAGCTAAGTCCAAGGTACATAGGACCATTTACAGTTACCCAACGAATTGGACCAGTTGCTTATAAATTACAACTACCAGAAGAGCTAGCCGGGGTACATGACGTGTTTCATGTATCTAACCTCAAGAAATGTTTATCTGACGAATCCCTGGTAGTACCTCTTCAAGATATAGAGGTAAATGAAAAGCTAAAATTTGTTGAGAAACCTCTTCAAATTGAAGACAGAAAGGTCAAACACCTTAAATATAAGAGATTGGTACTGGTCAAAGTCAAGTGGGATTCAAAAAGAGGACCTGAGTACACATGGGAACTGGAATCGGAAATGAAGCGAAAACACCCTTACTTGTTCCCGTAAATCTCGAGGACGAGATTTAAATAAGGTGGGGAGGATGTAAGGAACTGCACGAAAATGTCCTAAAACACTCCGTAAGTGAAAACCCGGACCCCTAAAAACCCTAAATTTCATGAAAAATCAAGAAAATCCAAATTTATTAATCTGTCGCGGGCCGCGTAAGAGTTAAGCAAGGCTTACGCGGGGCGCGACAACCTTACAATTCTCTAGATAAGCTTTAGGGCCACGTGTCAGAAACGTGGCAGACCTATGCCATGACACGGCAGCCTTAGTCATAGCTAGGGTGGCCCTCGCGGGCCGCGTAGGATGCCCTTGGAGTTTATGCGGGCCGCGACAGACTCAAAAATCAGCTATAAAATGGACGTTACATGGCCTTTCTTCTGTGTTCGAAATTTCAATTCAAAAACGTCTAAATTCTGCTTAAAACGTGTGTTTAAGGGTCAAGAGGCTGCTACAATTACAGGGTAATAACTCGATCACTGCTATGATACAATGTCCGATCGATTGAAACCGATCCGATGGATGTTTAAGTGCTGCCTGAATTCGGGCTATACTTTGTCATTCGCCGTGAGGGTTTTGATTTTGTGAATTTATCGTAAATGTTATGTTAAGTTACTAACCTAGTTTCGTTTGCATTATTTAACTAGGTTACCAGGCGTAATCAGTAGGCAAAACTCTGTCCAGTTAAACTTCCAATGTGAGTCATTATCTTTTTACCAAGTTATTTCCAAAAACCTATTTATTTTAAACGTTATAATTACAGGGATTAAGTCTTTGTAATCTTCAATTACAGCCGGTATGTGGGGTTTTGTATACATTACTTGATAACCATCACCATTGGACAACGGGTTAGCCAATGGGTGATATGACCATAGTCACAAATACGGTCGAGTGACAAATACTGTTTTGGGTAATTGGTTGATATAAACATTGTAATCGCCCTTAATACTGTAATTTATAATAATGTGTCATTTTGTACCAAATGAATGACTCGCTAGTATTTCCCCGCTGATAAAATCTTTTTAAACATGTTTCAGGTGATTTACTATGAACAAGGAAAAATGCCGTGTAGCACTACCAACTTGGATAAAGTGGCTCAGTAAATAAATAAACATGTTTTTTTGTAACCAAGGGGTTTCCCAGTGGAATTCCTTTATTGTAAATAACGGGGTTTGTCCCGAAACTTGAAATAAAATAATTGGGTATTTTCTGTTTAAATGATCCTGTTAAAAATTCTGCTGCCAAATTAAATACTAATACCACGGGTTTCTGTCCCACGGCATTCGAACCAGGAAACTGGGTCGGGGGCCGTGACAGGCAGGGTCCCTTCGGAAGTCGAAGCCAATCCAGATTCCAGAAACACACAAGCTACGACTTTCTCCTTCGGACCCTCGCAAGCTATGGTTATAGCTCCAGAGACCGAGTCGATCCTAGCTTCCCTCCACCTCAGCTTGCCTTCTTTCTTTGCCTCTCTATTCTATGTTCGTTGCTTGTTCCCTTCTCTTTCACCATGGAGATGTGATTACAAGATTTGGATGCCAACAATCTCGATAAAACGGACTGTTCATGCCAATACACAAGGGTGACATGAAGAAAATATACTAATTTCCTTTCCCGGTTTTGATACCATTTATTACTGACATGACAAAAAAGAAGCGAAGTGAATTTGCCTTGAATGAACGATTCTTCCTTTGTTGAGATAGAGTCAACAAACTAAGCTAAGCGTTTTTACTTTTTGAGGACCTAAGTTCTCAAGATGGGCGTATAACCAGTTTTTACTTTTTTGAGGACCTAAAGCGGGCATTGATCGATAGTACACCTTTCTATTCCTATTCATATTCTTTATTCCAATTTGGCTGGTTCACCCGCGTTGAACGTGACGAGAATAGGCTTTTCCAGCATAACCACCGGCTTCTACAGTCTAGCTGGAATCCCTCCCCCCTTCGGGGTCGAGTTACTTTGTTCCCTTCTTTTTTTTGCCAATAATATCATTTCATGTTCCAACCTAGGCATTATGGTGGAGACACGAGAGATCACATCTGATCCTATGATCCATCCTGCAATGAAAATGAATTCTTGGTAGGATTCGCAATCAATCCTTCCTGGGCGAAATGGGTTGAGTCTTTCCTCAACCCAGCAGCAGCAGATTGCGCGGCACCTAGCGAAGCTATCCATTCTAACCTGTCTTTGCCTAGCAAGATGCCTCTAGTTCTCCCTCCGCTTGCCTATCTCAGTAGGAAATCGGAACAGTCTCCGATTTCCAAGGCGAAGCCGAGGCAAGAGCTATACCTTCTGGAACCAGAGCAATAACTACTATAAAGGAAGCAGATGCGTAGGAACGATCCCTAAAGCAAATACTCAGAATGCTCCACGACTAGGTATACCCATTCAGACTCGCTTTTTGTTCAATTATAAATAAATAACCACTTTATAGCATCATTCAAGTAAATACAGATTAAGATCGTAAAAACATAAGCTTGTAATATAGCTACACCTAATTCCAGACCGGTTAATGCAAGAACTATAAATAAAGGACCAAGATCCCCTATAAAATACAAAAGATCATTCATACATAGCATAGTCCAATCAAACCCACTTAAAATCTTTACTAAACTATGACCAGCCTTCATATTAGCAAATAAACGTATTCCTAAGCTTAATGCGCGAAAACAATAAGAAATTAGCTCAGGGAGTACTAAAAAAGGTGCTAATGGCAGTGGGACTCATGCGGGTAATAAGAAGCTTAAAAATGAAGCCCGTTTATTTGAAATCCCACTATAGTAATGCCAATAAAAATAGAAAATGAGAGACCTATAGTAATGAGAAAATGACTTGTAACTGTGAAGCTATAAGGTATCATACCCTGAAGATTACAAAATAACAAAAAAGTAAAAGTGACCAAGATGCAAGGGAAAAATGTTTGTTTAACATTTCCTGAAAGACCCCCTATTTATTCGTTTACCAGGTTCAGCACGAAATCATAAATAAGCTCTACCAAGGATTGCCAAGCATTTTGTACTAAGTTTCCTCCTCCTTTTTTAGTAACAAAATGAATCAGAAGTAGGACCAAACTGAGAGTTAGCAGCATAAACAAAGATGAATTTGTGAATGAGAAATACAAGTTTCCTATATTCATAGGAATCAATGGGAGAATGGAAAATTGCTCAAGCGGGCTAGGTGCCTGAGTCCGAGTCTGCATCTCAGCAAAAGCACTCAGGTTATAATAAAAATTATAATGGTGATGGTGATAATAAAAAATCAGTGGGTTGTTAGTTACAGTTCTTTCAATCGTTACATAATAATCCTTTACTACTCTCATAACTGGTGTGTGGTTAATAAAAAAATATACTCCTTCATAAAATTGAGATTCTTTCTTGTAGTTCCGCTTCTTGCTCGAAAAATGAGGACAGACTTGTCGGAAATAGTTGGCTTGGTCCGACCAAGAAAGGCATGGGAGTTGTTGGGCATAAAGAAAAGATGATTCTAAAGATCTATTTCTTCTCTTATGATATTTCTAGTTGGATTAAAAGATCGCTCCTAAATGAAGTCTCTCTTACAGTTCAAGAGTTTCGAAAGGCTCTTAGCACGGGAAGGGTATTTTACTTCTTAGAAGGAGATAAACTACCTAGATCTTTGTATGTATGGGTCTCTTTAATTGAAGATAGGAAAAAGACAGAGGAAATGGCGGAGCGAGGTCGAGCTCTTGTTCCTCAAACACTGAGACTGAGATAGCAAGGAGCCTAGACGGCCTAAAGGCTGGTCTCTCACTCAAAAACAATACAAGAACCAAGTTATTTCAGTACCGAAATTAGTCATTGTTGAGTCTCAAGGTAGTCTGAGAGATAGAACCAATGTTTTTGGCTGTCTACTTGTGTAGGATCGATATTCGACCTGAATGAGTCGGTCTGAGTCAAATCTAGGTCACTAGAGAGGCGGAAACAATCTAGTAACTGAGAATCGGTGTTAGAATGTGAGTAGAAGCAGAGAAATACACTTTAAGCTGGTTTTCCATTGATATTAGACGTTAATACACGGAGAAAATTTGGCAGCACTTCGTTACAACTTTCACCGAACCGTACCAAATGGAAAACCCAACACCCCTATATAGAGGGCAACCATTCCGCACGAAATGACCAGGTCCATTTCGTACGAAATGGCCAACTTCCCTTTCGTATGAAATGGCCTAACAACCCATTTCGTGCGAAATGGTACATAATACACATAACTTTACATTTTGACACTTTACACCCTATTACAAGCTATTTGACATGACCTAGGCTGTAGACGTAGGTGATAGACATAATGTACCAAGAAACTCCCCCTTGGATATTGCCGGAGTCTTCAGTCAGGCGGTCTTCAAAACTTTTTCATAGAGACTTAAACTTTTCTTCCCTCTGCTTAGGCTTTTTCTTCAACAAACTCTTCAATCTTTCGTTCTCTTTAGCAGCTTGCAGCTTTTCTTCAGTTTGGATCTTCATCCATTTACCTCTAAGAAGTTTGTCTTTCTCTTCACGTTCCTTCCTTTCTTTCTCAGCTTTCAGAGCCTCTTCTTTCTCAATCTTTCTCCATCTTGATGACCACACATTCTCAGAATTGATTCCTTTCTGAAAGCAGATAGTAGAGACCTTTTGAAACTGCAATGCTTGGTCTTTATCTTCTTGCTTGGTCTATATCCTTCACTGAGCAATTTACTAACCACAATGGATTATACACATAGATATGTCTAACTTCATTTTCCAATCTGTATGTGATCACAGCTTTAGTTGACAAGCAGCTGTATACCCAACATAAGAACCCTTTGTGAAAATCTTGCTCCATTTTTGGCAACGGTATATTCTTTATCACCCTGGGCTTCTTAATCTACAAGATCGTCTCTTCAACACCTGTTACTAGATCTATCCTCTTCACTTTCTTCGGATAGTGAGGCTTCCAGTGTTTGAACTCTTTAAATGCTTCGAACTTCATCAGACCCCAGATAGGCATATCTCACTCTCTGATAGGATAATTCAATGTTCTGACTTTTGGAAGTTCTTCTACATCCCACCAAGACAAAGACATAATATCTTGAATATAAGCAAAATATTGAACTCCAAACTCTCGTCTGATAGCATACGCGTTCACCTGCGGTAGATATCCCCAACTGATTATGTCGCCAAGAGAAACTACTCTGTCTCTTTTGTAAAACTTCAACGGTCTCTTGAATTTTCTCTCAGTATCTTTTCTAAACCATTTCTTTCTTTCTTCGCGACGTTCATCTTTCGATGTTCCATCAAAATTTTTATTCTTTAAACATTCTTCAACTCTCCTTCTTAACTCATCTATGTTTGCTTGACTGAAGAATTCAACAAGCGTCGGAAAGTTAGAAGTATCAACATGAGCACTTTCAGATTGATCCTCATCACTCCAATCTTCAACTTCAACCCTGTCATAATTATCAGCTTCTTCAACGTACTTATACTGATAATCGGGCTGCTGATTGATATTAAACTGATTCAGTTCTTCTTCAAAATCAAACTTGAAGTTAATATCTTCAATATGCGTCATCTTGATGATTTCATCTAGAGTATAAGTATGCCTGATTTCACCTTCTTCTATATCAGGTTCAAGACGTAGAATCAACTTTTTCACAATCATCAACATGCTCCCCCTTACCTTCAGCATTCTTAGGCTCTTCATTTGCATCATCTCGAAGATAATCATCAGCATTTTCTTCTCGAGATGCTTCAGTGACCTTTATTCCTGAAGAACCTTGATCATCATCATCTCCATCACTGTCATCACTACTGTTAACAGAATAAACATCATCAGCATCATCTTTCAAAGCATCATCATCATCTTCTTCATCTTCAACATCTTCATCATTATCACCAGATACTGAAGATATTGGTAGAACAGACGATACTGGATCTTCTATTGGCTCCGACACAACAATTGCCTTTTCAACATTTTCACCTTCAACACCTTTGCTCTTATCTTTCATTTGAGCTTCCATATCAGCTTTTCGTTTAGCTCTAACTTCCTCAAGATGCATCTCCTCGAATCTTTGTTCAATTAGCTTGCCAATCAAATCTTCAATCACTTTTCTCAACATATAATCTTCGTGTTCTCTTCTTGCATTATTTGCCTCCAATTCTTTGTTTTTCAACTCAAAGTACTTGTTCTGTTCATCTCTTCGAGCCTTTTCTTCTTCTAACTCAGCTTTTCGAACCTTCAGAATATCAATATATGCTTGATCCGCTTCAACTTTCTTTAGAAAAGATGAATTTTTAGCTTTGACAGACTTGACATGCTTCTCCAACTTCTTATTCTCCCCTAACACTTCATCCACCTTCTTTTGTAACTTTTTCACCACATCATCAGTTACAAAATTAAAATCTCCAATGTCTTCAAGAGGAATATTCTCTGGAACGTGAGGAAAATATTTGAAACCAGAAGATCCAGGAGTGGTTTGAATTTGTGGTTGTGTAGATGGAGGTGTTTGTAAGACATGTTGTGAAGAAATTTGAGGTTGTTCAAGGATAGGTGATTGATGTGGTGGTGATTGTGGTGGTTGTTGTGGTGGTGGTGATGGCGGTTGTTGTGGTGGTGGTAATTGTTGTTGTGGTTTCAATGGAATCTTGAATTTCAATCTACAAGCTGCAGTAGGATCAACACGCTTTCTCGTAGTTGACTTCCTTCTTCCTCCTGACTGTGGTGTTACAGTTTGAACATTCTCTGGAGACGGAACATAATCATCATCATCATTTCCACTCCTCTTTCTTTTCTTCTATTTTTCTTTATCAGACATTACCTTTTTCCAACGTTCGGTTTCATCAACCTCTGAATCAGATGAACTTTCCTCTACATCATCACCAACTTTTTCACCGGCTGCTATTTCAGTTTCTACATTATCATTAAGAGTTTTTAACAACTGCTCTGTTTCAAATGATAAACGTTCTTCATCTATGTTAACATCAACTTCAGTTTCCTCTTCCTCTGGTTCATCGATCAACATTGTTTCTACCGCTTTCTTCTTTCTCTTTTTCTGCGGTTGAGAGGAAGAACCTTCTTCAGCTTGTACTTTCGGAGTTGTCTTTCTACTCCTTTTCTTCTTTTCTTCTTTCAAAAACCATTCATTTTGAGTTTCCTTGAATTCTGCTAACGTTTTTAATTCATCTGCTGCATTTTTCTCCTTCATCTCTTCGTCATTTCTCCACTTCAAATGATTAACTGGATCTGGATCTACATAATCAGCACTCTTGATAAATCCAAATAATTATGCCTTTGTTTTTGATTCTGGATGATTTTTGTGATATCTGTATAATATGATCAACGTATCATTATCCATGTGATACAGCGCCAACATATCATTATCTTCATTTTTCTCTAAATCCGGATACGCATGATCAAGCATCATTTGTACAAATCTCGGATATATCCAGGTTTTAGTGCCTAAAGTAATATTTTCTTTCATGTAATGGAAGATGATTTTCAAAAAAATGTATTTCTTGTTCAACACTAAAGCAGTAACCATGTTCATCTGGTAATCTCTCATCATATCATAACCACCCTTTCTATGACTGAGAGCGTCAATCACTAAATGAATGAAAAACTTGTAAGGCTTTGAGAAACACGATTTCAAATAGTTTGCACTGTTCAGCGGACCTTTATACCCCATCCTCAACATACATCCCTTAACCATTCTTTCTGGAAATTTCATCGGAGAATCTTCATCATCAGGAAAATCTAATACTTCACGGACGAGTTGTTCTGTGATGACGATCTCTTTGTCTTTACCATTTAAGCTGACAATTGATGTAATCACTTTACTTTTTTCATCATACTTGGCATTTTTCCAGAAACGTTCAATATGAGATGTGAGCACATTATGTTGATTCGTCAATGCCTTCTGGATAGGTAACCGCTTCATGAATTCCAGAATCTCTTTGAATGCAGCCATCTTTGGATGCTTTTCATCATAAACACAACATATATTGTGTAACAGATGAAACTGCACATTCGAAGCCTAAAAAATCCAACAGAAACACAAGTTAACTACTTTGAACAATTTTCAAAATAAACCATAATTCACACGAAATGACTTTCAAGCGAAATGGTGTTCAAACGGAATGGCCAGTTTTCAAATGAAAAGGTGCTTGAAGCGAAATGAAGTTTGAAACGAAATGATGCCTGAAGCGAAATGGCCATTTCGTTTGAATCGGTAACATTAACCAATGAACCATTTCGTACGAAATGAGTCGTCATTTCGTTTGAAATCAGATTCATGAACAGTAAATTTAAAGACGATTACAACATGATCTGATGATGAAATTGAAACCCAAGATATGTTCTATGACAGATTCCGAGTACATGTGTGTGTTTTTTATTCATTTTAGACCACAAACAAACCCTAGATCTAAGATCAAACATCCAGTTCTACCGAGTTTATATGAAATCACGATATCTAGTTTAAATTGAACCCCTAGAACTGATCTACATCACAATCCGATCACACTGAAGTGATTTTCATCCAATTTGGTCCATTATTCAACCCTAAATCTAGATCAAAGTTCCTGTTCCTCGAAGTTCAACAGATCTGGGTTAAATCGACATCAAATCTTACCTTTCCCATGATCTAAGTTATGTAAACCAACTTAAACAATGATTACGAGCAACAGAACAACAAGATTCAGGCTTGAATCGATGGAATCAGTGATTTCGCGTGAAATCTCCTTTTGAGAGTGAGTTTGAAGCGAAATGGAGAAACTGAGGTTTCAAGCAAAATGGAACCCCTTATATAGACATGTCCATTTCATGCGAAATGGACATTGCGGCAGTTGTGACACTTTCAATAGAAATGAACATTTGAAACGATATGGCCATTTCGTACGAAATGGTCATTTCGTTTGAAATTTCAATTTTTCAAAATTTTTCAAATTTTTACCTTTTTTTTATTTATGACATTTTACCATCACACCCAGTTAACCAAGTCCAAGTTAATCACCATGGCCAACTGTTTAGCCTGCCAAGTCCAAGTTAATGACCTTGGCTGACCAATTTATAAACTTGCTGACTTTTTGAAATAGATTTAAGTTCAAATTAATGAATTTTTAAACTTTTCGAGCAATTACCAACACCTTTTCACAAACTTTTGCTTATCCAACCCACATATTCCAACTTGTTTAGCATTGTAAGACTTTGATCATCAGATCCCCAACGTCCGTTGTCGAAAATAAAAAGAAAAATCAAATCAAATCAAATCTTTTTGGATTTTATAACATTTTGCTAAACAAACAGAACATCTTTTTGGATTTAAGAAACTATAAACTGTACACACATATTTTTTGTGAGCGTGTTAGGGGATCATATCAGCTGCCGACAAGCTACAAATACCGTTAAGCTTAGATTTCATACTAAGCATTAAACAATTCACAGTGATTGCCGATATACTGATCCATTTTAAATTTTCACACAAATTTCAATCTGTTCAGGATACGAAATAGTTGTTTTAAGGCTTAACTTATACGTGTGTACCACCTCAGAATATACTCCCGTATCCAGACCACTATATTCAGTCTTACAGGTGAGTGCACACTAATGATATCTGTAATTGGGTTAAGTGCGAGGCCATGAGAGCTCAGGCTATTGCTTCCGCAAAATCAGAGAGATGATGGCTCAACTTTAGGTGGGTCCCCCTTGGGGATCTTCTTTACAACAGCACATGATTGGCATTTTTCAATGTTTCATCATTTTTATGCTGAGGGCGGGCTTTACGAATAAAGCAGTGCAAAGTATTACACGAGGACTAGGCTATTGCTCCCGCAAAATCAGAAGTCCTGGTATAATACCCCAGATATCATGACGTACAAAGACCTAGTATGTCAGAAATAGAGCCTTTCAAACAGGATTTCAGGGGTTACCTATATATCCGAGAGATGTTCCCCACGTAAAAGCAAGAAATGATTTAGGTTTATATGCCAAACAAACTTACTAAATGTGTAAACACCTATCGGCATATCATCTGCAAGACTGCTTAACACTTTTTAAACTATACATTTCTTTAGCGTACTGCAACTGTCTAGCTGATGTACTATCATTTCCCCTTTTTACACAAACTCTTTTTGTCTTTTTCACTGTTTTTGGATTTTGAAATTTTATCATGTTTTTGTATTTTTTGAAAACTTTCTCCCCCTAAAATCAAAAACATATTTTTGTGGTTTTGGTTTTTGATGTGTGCAAAATGCAACATACAAATTACATCAATTGTGGCATAAAACTAACCCTTTTTTAGTACTAATGTTGGAAAAAGTGTGTTTTTGTCTTCCTTTTGTATTTTCAGGATTAAATGAGCTCAAATTAACAAAAGAAGCAAAAAGGCAGCTAAATCTAACATAAATACAAGAAAAGGAACAAACGTGGCATGCCTGACCTCCCCGAAAGCATCTTCCCAAGCAAAACAAGAGAAGAGAAGGCTGAACACGCCCCGTGCTCAGTGAGCACGGGGTCGTGCCCAAGTGTCAGCATAAAAGACAAAGTTGTAGAAGCTTCTATTGCCCACCACGGGGCCGTGCTCAGCGGACACGGGGTCGTGGTCAACTATAAGATTCGCAGAATCTAGGCAAATCTTGATAGTACAGATACGCTTCTGCATACGGGGTCGTGCCCAGCGGACACGGGGCCGTGGTCAACTAATAAAGACAAGAGCAATTAATGAAGAAAGAGAAGGATGTGGACACGGGGCCGTGCCCACTGGACACGGGGCCGTGCCCGAGCTTCTGTTCAGCCTATAAATAGGAGTGCTTGGCTCAAGCTCAAACCATCCCTTGGCACACCACCTCTCTCACACTTCACCCACCACCCACCACCACCATAACACCATCATCCATTGTCCATCATAGAGTGTGTGAGTCGTCTCGGGATCCAAGATTGATCGTAAGAGTTCTTGACAATCAAGGCCATGTTTGCCTAAGTCTCTTACATCACTTGGTGAAGACAAAGTGTCTAGTGTAATACTTTTTATTTTTAACCTTTTCGCACTTTTTAATTGGTTATGTATTAATGACTTTAATAACTAGTTTCTTATGTTGAAGGTGATTCTTCCTTATCGTTTGTCCGTGGTGTGATCGGAGTGTCGCGCTCCGGTCAAAGATAATATTTATAGTCCCAAATTACCCTTAACAAATAGCTAGTGGTAGTAAGGGGTCGAACCACGAAGAGTATGTGCTTTATGAATGGATTCGATTGAATTATGTAAAGATGTCACAACCTATGAAGCTTGCTATCTTGTTTTTGTGTATTTTTGTTTGATTGAAAAGATGTGAATTAAAATTACTAATGTAATTGGGTTGACGTATCCCCTCTTGCATTGTAGATGTTACCCTGATTCACGTATCCCCAATCTTCGTCATCGTTAGCTCGATCATCATAATAGCCCCCATCGTCCGAATTTTCCGTATGCACGCTCACATGTTCCGGCGATTGATAACCGGGAACACTATATGGTTCGTCATCCGGATGGCGTTCCTCAAATCGTCTATGTTGAAAAATGGGTCTTCGTTCGCGGGATTGCCACGATCTCGATTACCTCGACGGTTGGAATTGACGTTCCGGTCATCAAGGTTGAGGGGTAAGGAAGCTTGTCGATGAAGCTTTTGTTGTTAGGGTGTTCTTTGGTTGTTGTTGGGATTTTGGTTTTGGAAAGGTGGTGTGGGTGGTCCATTGTTGTTGTTACCACCCGGTCGCTCTTGAGGTATAGATTGAACATTTTGGGCGGGGTAAAAGGTTCCTCGGGATTGGAATTGATTTTGGTTGAGGTTTGGGTGATTGGAGTTTTGGTTTGCCATTGAATCGGTTTCAATGGTCGGTGTGGAATGTGGTGTTTGATTGGTGTGATTAGAAGCAAGAGTTGCTTCTAACCGGCTTGCTAGATTTCTCCTTGCAACTCTTTCGATTTCCGGTTCGTAGACTAAAGGTGAAGTCCTCCCGGAATTCCGCGTATGCATACACTACCTGTAACCTGCACAAGTAACACACCCGCGTAACAAGGAAAAAGACAAAGTGAAAAAATAAACTAAACAATTTAAACAGATAAACACGAAATTCAAACAATAATCCAAACACAAAGCGCACGCACTCCCCGGAAGCGGCGCCAAAATTTGATCGGAGTGTCGCGCTCCGGTCAAAGATAATATTTATAGTCCCAAATTACCCTTAACAAATAGCTAGTGGTAGTAAGGGGTCGAACCAAGAAGAGTATGTGGTTTGTGAATGGATTCGATTGAATTATGAAAAGATGTCACAACTTATGAAGCTTGCTATCTTGTTTTTGTGTATTTTTGTTTGATTAAAAAGATGTAAATTAAAATTACTAATGTAATTGGGTTGATACTACTAAAGATTAACAATTGCAAGAATGTAATTAAAGGTTTAAACAAGATAGAGAAAACAAGGCTCACACCCGGTTCGGTAATTGTAATCCTAGGGTTCTTACACGTTTTAAATTTGATTCACTTGAATATGTTATTAACGGATTTCTATCATCAAAGCTTAGGTGCCAATTGCTATCAACGCATATCACGGACCACAATGCACTTCGTTACTTCGGACAAGTAAAACCTTTTGAATGACAAGGCATAATTGCACAAACTTGTTTCGCAAAGTCAAATTTCATAAGTCACTCGACAATTCACAAATATAGTTCAAATGCAAGACAATCGTCAATCAATTCAAATACAATTCAAGTTGTCACAAAATCAAACTAAAACATTGTTCAAACCCTAGACTTACAATAACCTACACCGGGGTGAAACCTCCAAGAATTAGCCGCTCATAGTCGAAGAGGCACGATAAACGGATGATGGAAGCTTGAATTGGGTCATCTTGAGTTGGAGAATGATGGAATGGTGATTAGGGTTTGGGTAATTGTGGAAGTGAATGGATGGTGGAATGGTTAGGGTTTGAATGATGGAGATGATGATGGGTTGAGTGGTGATTCTGTTGATTCGGATGATGGAAGGTGTCCCAGCTGGATTGGAAGTGATGATGGTGATAGATATTAGGTTCCGAAAACAAGTTTCAAACTCAAAAACAAGTGTAACCTCCGTTTCTTGGTCAAAATTGATGTTATAACTCGTCCCCCAACTCAAAAATCCAGTTTTTCGCGATATGAGAATGCAGGTGGCGTCGCCGACGGCCATTTAGGGCGTCCCCGACGGCCCCTGGAAGTCTCAGTTTCGCCCGACGGCTTAATTAGCTGTTTACGGAGGTTTCTGGCCGACGGAACAATCCAGAGGGCGTCGCCGACGGCCCTTTTGGGCGTCCCCGACGCTGCCTGGTTTTGTCGGTTTCGTCCAAAATTGTTTTCTTCATAACTTCTTCGTTATAGCTCCGTTTTACTCACCGTTTTCGCCCACGTTCTCGTAATTCAGCCCTCTATCATGCCATCTTCCAATATATTCATTTTAAATCCATCAACATTCCCCAAAATACATCCAATCTTAGTGATTAACCCGGTTTTCTTCATTTCACATCCCCGGTTGATCCGTTTCGCGTCCCGGTGCTCCGTTTAGCTCCCGATTAGCTCCTTTAACTATTTTAGACCTGTAAAACACAAATCACATTAAAAGTAGGCTATTCAAGATTAAAAGCTATGTAGAAACATCAACTTAAGCATAAACGATCACCGGTTTTCAACCACGTATCACATCCCCACACTTGCCGTTTGCTTGCCCTCAAGCAAATCTGTTTTTCACTTTCACGTGGGTCGAACAAAGAATACACTCCCCATTCCCGAGACGAAGGTTAAGGTCAATTGTCATACTAAAGTTCAAACTCTTTACAATTTGCAACATATTTAACGTTAAAGTATATTTTCATATATAAAATGGTTATCCAAGATGAACCCGCCCGTGAAATCAACAATTCATGCACATCCCTCACAATGTTCTCTCCACTCGGTTTATAAATTGGCTAATTTTTATAATGTATTAGCACTTCAAAGAATGATCGCTCAAAACCGATTAGAACACGTACCCGCATAGGCTTGCAACTCAATCATTCTCCACCACCAAACACGAATAACAAACACAAGTCAAAAGATCTTTGTAAGGGTTGTAACGGGGCTAGGCTAAGGGTAGGGAATAGGATATTTAATGTGGATATGGTGATGAAAATTTGACTTTTATTGTAAACAACTATTCTAAACACGACTAACTACCAACATCAAACTAGAAGGCAATAATTTTCGCCTTTTATTCCACAAACTACTACTCAAATTTTTGTATTTTTCTCAACAATTTTTTCTCTTCTTTTTTTTTCACAACTTTTCTGAATTTTTCGATTTTTTTTTCACAAAATGTAAAGCACAACTATACAAACAAATAGACATACCATCGAATTTTCATCACACGGGTTTAAAAGAAAAGGTTTAAGGTTATGGGCTAAATGGGTTGTCAAACGAAAGGATTAGGCTCAAAGTGGGCGACTAGGGGATTTATTTGGGGTAAAGGTAAGCAAATGGTGTAAAAGGAAAAGGTTTACCTAATGCCTTAATCATTCTTGTGCTTGCATTACGTCTATGGTCTCAAACGCAACAAAAGTTGCAAGTTCTAGAATACATGACTAATGGTCCACTTAAACAAAGAAACATGAATATGTAATTCTATGATGTAAAAGTGGCTCGAAACGTCACATATATAGAGGGTATGGTATGTGACATGCATGATGTGCTAGTTTCTTAGGAGAATTACTCTCAAATAACCACCCGCTAAATACCCGTCATGCTATTAATTTGAACTTGACCATGACAAAAGACCAAATGAGTTGTGCCATCCCTCGTTGACTTAGTTACTTGTGATTTAAGATCGCTTTTGAAACAAGACATTTTTGAAAAAATTTTGAAAATTTTCCCCATCCCCACACTTGAGGTAAACATTGTCCTCAATGTGTAGTTTTTAAATGAACGGGTCAAAATTGAAAAACTTTTACTACTCCCCCATCCCCACACTTGAGGTAAACATTGTCCTCAATGTGTAAGAACTAGAGTTTTTAAAACGCACAAGGAATGTGACACGGCTAACTTCCCAAAAATTCCACCCCGAAAAATAATATACAATTACAATCCACTTATTACTAATCTAAAAAATCAAGGTAAAAAGGAAACGCATTCACCTGATTTTTTTTCGCTAGATGCTCCTGTCTTCTTTTTCTCTTTACAAAAAACGGTCGTCCCTCGAACATGATGTACCTACAAATTTTAACCCTTGTGTAGAAGCATGCTTCTCACAACCATTGAAATTTGTTAGCTTCTTAGTTCTACCATTTTTATAAAAGTGTTACCAAATCATGCGTTAAATTACCTTGATTTTTGTGGAAAAATAATGTACAACAATAACAAATCCTAACTCACTTTCGTAGGAATCACGGTTGCATTTAACGTATGCAACAAGCCCTTTTAAACCCCCCAATAGCTTGGGAGGATGAGTAGGTCTCGTGAGGGTTATATAGGGAACACACCCACAACGTTCATTTATCTACTAAAACAAAATAACAAATTATACAACAACAACAATACTAACTAAATTACGAATAACAACTAAAACGAAATGCGAAATAAAATATACAACAACAATTGACTTACCACCTCATGGTGGTCGAATGGCATGCTTGCCATCCACGAGTTCCTCAAAATCACCCACCGGTGATTCGTACCATTTGTTTCCAAACGGTCCAAACTTCCTCACCTCTTCTTCCTCTTTCTTTTCTAGAGGTGACTTCTTCGCTTTCTTTTTCTTGACCGTCTTCTTCTTTATCTCTCCCAACCTACCAACCATAGCACATACTTTTTTTTTTTGGATTCATGTCCTTTTTAGGACACTTCTCCTCACCAAGCGGGTTAGTAAATTTTGGAAAAACATTCAAATTTAATTCCCGGTCCCCAAATGTCATGCTTACCGTTCCCGTTGCACAATTTATTATGGCATTAGCAGTTGCCAGGAACGGTCTACCCAGTATAACTATCAGTTGGGTGTCCTCAACACACCCAACATAGTCTACTACTAAAAAGTCAACTGGGTAGTAGCAATCGTCCACCTTAACAATCACATCTTCCACCATCCCCCTTGGATGCGTGGGAGTCTGATCGGCCAATACCACGGGAGTATCAAATTTTTTTAATGGACCAAAATCATATTGGTCATACAAACTCCCGGGTAAAATGCTCACACAAGCTCCAAGATCGAGGAGCGCCCTCTCAATTTTGAAGGTTCCAATTTGAAATGGAATAAGAGGGTCTCCCGGATCTTGAGCTTTTTGAGGAAGGGCACTCGATAGAACGGCACTAACATGAGATATCAAATCAACCGGTTCGGGTAATTTGTTGTGCTGTTTTTCAATGCTTAACTCCTTTAAGCATTCCATATGAGCCGAAACCTTTTTAATGTCATCGAGTAACGGTAAATTAATTTTTGCTTGTTTAAAATTTTCCCACCTCTCGTCCTTTGGTGGGCAACGTTCTTCAAATTTTGATGCATTAATCGGGTTAAGTTGATTTAAACAATTTTCACAAAAAGATTTTTTAGTTACATTTTCAATTTTACTTTGTGAAGTCGTGTCTTGTTCATTTTCAATTTCCAGCTCATCATTTATATTTTCCACTACACCATCAACTAATTGTGGTGGTGGAATGCTTTCAACACAACAAACTTCATCATTTAAAAGAATACTTACCGCGTTAACGCGTGCATTCCTCACGTTGCTTGTGTTTGAACCTTGATGCTTCGGGTTCACTGTAGTGTCACTTGGGAGCTTTCCCATGCTTCCCCTCATTTGAGCCATTTCCTCCGCAAGTTGGCCCACTTGTTTTGCTAATGCTTCATGCGATTTGTCCCGAATTTCATTCTCTTTCTTGGACTCTTGCATCATCGAAAGCATTACATCCATCTTTGCATTCAAATCACCACCACATCCTTGATTATTCGTCGACCCGTGACCATCTTGGTTGTAACCTCTTTGGCGAGTTTGGTGCGAATACCCACCTTGATTTCCCGATTGGAAATTCGGGTTCATTTGGTTGGAGGAATTACAATACCTAAAGTTAGGATGGTTCCTCAACCCAGGGTGATAAGTGTTGGAGTTCATGTCATATTGCCTTCGGTCCCCATACACTTGATTCACCTCCACGGTGGCTTGACAATTCTCGGTCCGGTGACCGATCTCTCCGCATTCCTCACATACGGCGTATTGCACCGCATTCACTTCTCTTTTCTTCATGCGAGCCAACTCCCGCTCTAACGTTTCAATTCGATCCTTAGAATTCACATCACGATCGGGCCAAGACCTTGAGGTGGGGTGCTTTTTGGCTCGATCAGCTGACTCTTTCGCTTTTGACCTTTTACTCATTCATTCTAGGAACTCCCAATCGTCATCCTCGTGATTGCTTAATAGAGTTCCATTGCTGGTCGATTCAAGGCGGTTCCACGTCTCATCATCTAAACCCCTCACAAAGCATTTAACCAACTCCCACCTTTCGATTTGATGATGTGGGCACTTTCAGATTAATTCTTTGAATCGAGTGAATGCTTCATGTAACGGTTCACTCGATAGTTGCCGAAACGACCTTATTTCATCCCTAGCGTCGTCGGTCTTCGCCATCGAATAGTATTCATCTAAAAAGACTTGTTGCATCTCACCCCATGTCCGGATGCTATTCGCCGGAAGTGTGAGAAACCATTTCTTTGCCTTGTCTTTCAACGAAAATTGGAACAAGCGAAGTTTGACCTCCTCTAAGGCGAAATTGTGCCCCCCGATAGTATTACAAATGGACAAAAACTCCGCCAAGTGTGTGTACGGCTCATCATTAGACCTCCCATTGAAGTGGGGAAGTATATTGATGTAATGAGGTTTACAATCAAACATTCTCCTTTCGCACACTATAGGAGATTCATTATTGGTAACTACCGGTCGAAAACAGTCATTCACTCCCTGTGGAGGTTGTTGACGACGTTGTGGACCGTTAACCTCTTGATCGACCGGCCTTCGGTTATCCCTTCGATCACACCTTCTATCTCCGCCTTGATTCCTACCTTGATTACCTCTTTGATTTCCTCCTCCCACGAAACGAGGAATCCGATTAGGGTTGACATTGTTATTGTTGTTGTAAAACCCATCATCTCGGTTTCTTTGGTTATTGTTTCGTGGTTGGCGGTTATTTCCGTAACCGTCATTCCTCCTATCCCCATACCCATAATCATCGTTCCCCACATAGTTGGCGTTTTGGTAGCCAAACTCCTCATCTTCATACCCTCTTGCATTGTAGATGTTACCCTGATTCACGTATCCCCAATCTTCGTCATCGTTAGCCCGATCTTCATAATAGCCCCCATCGTCCGAATTTTCCGTATGCACGCTCACATGTTCCGGCGATTGATAACCGGGAACACTATATGGTTCGTCATCGGGGATGGCGTTCCTCAAATCGTCTATGTTGAAAAATGGGTCTTCGTTCGTGGGATTGCCACGATCTCGATTACCTCGACGGTTGGAATTGATGTTCCGGTCATCAAGGTTGAGGGGTAAGGAAGCTTGTCGATGAAGGTTTTGTTGTTGGGGTGTTCTTTGGTTGTTGTTGGGATTTTGGTTTTGGAAAGGTGGTGTGGGTGGTCCATTGTTGTTGTTACCACCCGGTCGCTCTTGAGGTATAGATTGAACATTTTGGGCGGGGTAAAAGGTTCCTCGGGATTGGAATTGATTTTGGTTGAGGTTTGGGTGATTGGAGTTTTGGTTTGCCATTGAATCGGTTTCAATGGTCGGTGTGGATTGTGGTGTTTGATTGGTGTGATTAGAAGCAAGAGTTGCTTCTAACCGGCTTGCTAGATTTCTCCTTGCAACTCTTTCGATTTCCGGTTCGTAGACTAAAGGTGAAGTCCTCCCGGAATTCCGCGTATGCATACACTACCTGTAACCTGCACAAGTAACACACCCGCGTAACAAGGAAAAAGACAAAGTGAAAAAATAAACTAAACAATTTAAACAGATAAACAAGAAATTCAAACAATAATCCAAACACAAAGCGCACGCACTCCCCGGAAGCGGCGCCAAAATTTGATCGGAGTGTCGCGCTCCGGTCAAAGATAATATTTATAGTCCAAAATTACCGTTAACAAATAGCTAGTGGTAGTAAGGGGTCGAACCACGAAGAGTATGTGGTTTGTGAATGGATTCGATTGAATTATGAAAAGATGTCACAACTTATGAATCTTGCTATCTTGTTTTTGTGTATTTTTGGTTGATTGAAAAGATGTGAATTAAAATTACTAATGTAATTGGGTTGATACTACTAATGATTAACAATTGCAAGAATCTAATTAAAGGTTTAAACAAGATAGAGAAAACAAGGCTCACACCCGGTTCGGTAATTGTAATCCTAGGGTTCTTACACGTTTTAAATTTGATTCACTTGAATATGTTATTAACGGATTTCTATCATCAAAGCTTAGGTGCCAATTGCTATCAACGCATATCACGGACCACAATGCAGTTCGTTACTTCGGACAAGTAAAACCTTTTGAATGACAAGGCATAATTGCACAAACTTGTTTCGCAAAGTCAAATTTCATAATTCACTCGACAATTCACAAATATAGTTCAAATGCAAGACAATCGTCAATCAATTCAAATACAATTCAAGTTGTCACAAAATCAAACTAAAACATTGTTCAAACCCTAGACTTACAATAACCTACACCGGGGTGAAACCTCCAAGAATTAGCCGCTCATAGTCGAAGAGGCACGATCAACGGATGATGGAAGCTTGAATTGGGTCATCTTGAGTTGGAGAATGATGGAATGGTGATTAGGGTTTAGGTAATTATGGAAGTGAATGGATGGTGGAATGGTTAGGGTTTTAATGATGGAGATGATGATGGGTTGAGTGGTGATTCGGTTGATTCGGATGATGGAAGGTGTCCCAGCTGGATTGGAAGTGATGATGGTGATAGATATTAGGTTCCAAAAACAAGTTTCAAACTCAAAAACAAGTGTAACCTCCGTTTCTTGGTCAAAATTGATGTTATAACTCGTCCCCCAACTCAAAAATCCAGTTTTTCGCGATATGAGAATGCAGGTGGCGTCGCCGACGGCCATTTAGGGCGTCCCCGACGGCCCCTGGAAGTCTCAGTTTCGCCCGACGGCTTAATTAGCTGTTTACGGAGGTTTCTGGCCGACGGAACAATCCAGAGGGCGTCGCCGACGGCCCTTTTGGGCAGCCCCGACGCTGCCTGGTTTTGTCGGTTTCGTCCAAAATTGTTTTCTTCATAACTTCTTCGTTATAGCTCCGTTTTACTCACCGTTTTCGCCCACGTTCTCGTAATTCAGCCCTCTATCATGCCATCTTCCAATATATTCATTTTAAATCCATCAACATTCCCCAAAATACATCCAATCTTAGTGATTAACCCGGTTTTCTTCATTTCACATCCCCGGTTGATCCGTTTCGCGTCCCGGTGCTCCGTTTAGCTCCCGATTAGCTCCTTAAACTATTTTAGACCTGTAAAACACAAATCACATTAAAAGTAGGCTATTCAAGATTAAAAGCTATGTAAAAACATCAACTTAAGCATAAACGATCACCGGTTTTCAACCACGTATCATGGTGTCTTGGCATTATTTTACTGTGTATATAAAATAAAAGATTTTCACCATTCATATCTCCACGGTCTATATGGAGGTATGTTGGCTACCTGGTCGGGGGTTAAGGGAACGGTTTGGTAAGAGTCTTGCCATTGTTCAGTGTATAGATCCTGCAAAGGACCTGGGTCAAATTTAGTAGGACCTCCTTCAATACTTAACGGTATTGGATGGCGGGGGTCCAAACTCTTTGACCCCCTCATAAGTTAAACTACTATTAATATTTTAACCCGGCCACTTAGGACTGTATCCCTGCTGACTCATACTACTTAGCCGAGGGTAACGTCACCTTCAAAAGAGGGGCCTACCACAATATGCATTAATAACTTAATTAATTATATTTCAATAATCCGACCCTTTAGGATTGTATACTTGCTGACTCAAACTACTGGGTTGAGGGTAACGTCACCTCCAAAAGAGGGGCCTACTACAATAACTAAGATAATCTCTTAAATAGTGCAAAAGTGCGGAAATAATCAAAGGTTACACTAAACACGAGTCGGAGCCAAGTGATTCATCTTGTCTATCTGTTTTTCTTTTATTTTTCAACATTTTAGTTAGCTTTTTATTTTCTAGTTTAAAACATTTTTCTAAACTTTTGATTTGATTAGACGTTGATGATAAACCGGTATTAAAAGCTCTTGTGTCCTTGGACGACCTCGGTATCTTACCAACACTATACTACGCTCACGATGGGTGCACTTGCCCATATGTGTGTTTAGTGTTAGTAAATATCGTGTTTTATAAATTTAAAACTTGGCTAAACAAAAGTGTTAAAAAGGGCTTAATAAATACATTAAAAACTAACGACACTTCACACACATCAAGTTTTTGGCGCCGCTGCCGGGGACACAAGGATTTTAAGAAAGCTTAAAATCGACGGCCTAATCAGTTTTTCAAAACCTTTTCAAAACGCGCGCACATTTGTCTGCATTTTAGTTTAGTTTTGCATTTACAGTAAGTTGAACACGGGCCATGCTCACTGAACACGGGGCCGTGCTGCATATTTATCATAAAACACCCAGTAACAGAAGCTGAACACGGGGCCGTGCTCACTGAACACGCCCCCGTGCTCAACGAAATCAATAACTTTAATTAAAACGCCCAGATACAGATTCTGCACACGGGGTCGTGTCCACTGAACACAGGGCCGTGTCCAGCCTCTGTTTCCATTTTTATTTTTGTTTTCTGATCTCGAGACTTGGTTGTGGTCTGCTGAGTGATTCTTATGGATCAATACTCAGGAGGTTACAACTACACCTATGAGGAGGATGATTATAGGAGTAACTAATGCACTAATTGTAGTAATCCGCACTCGGTTCAATATAGTCACTCATATCAACCATCCAATTATACACCTACTATGAGGAGCCCAGGTACGAGCCATCGACTTCATACACATCCTATGAAGACCAAAGGTATGAACCTCCTCCCTCATACTTATATTTTGATGAACCAAGGTATGAGCCTTCTTACTCATACTTTGAGGAACCAAGATATGAGCCACCACCTTCGTATGCTTATTATGAGGAACCATGGCGTGAACAACCCACCTCATATGAGTATTATGAAGAACAACATTATGACCCTTATCCATCATATGTTTACAATGAAGAACAATGGTGTGAACCATCTACTTCATATGGGTATTATGAGGAACAAAGGATCGAACAACCGGATTCAAGCTCTGAAAATCCCGATCCTTTTTCTATCACCGAAGTGACCGATAGGATATTAGAACACCTTAGAGTTATCGATTGCTATATAAAAGAATCTCGCGCAAGGGAAGAGGAGTCCCGCGCAAGAGAACAATTAAATAAAGAAGAGATAACTGAAAGTGTAAAAATGGAAGAACAAATAAGAGAAAAACCGACACATGAGTTAGACAACGAAAAAGGTGAGTCCGACAACGTTAAAATTCAAGAAGAGTCTAATTTTGAAGAAATTAATCTCTTGTCACCTTCTTTTGGAAATCATTGTTTAGTTCCCACTCATGCTAAGTTTTTAAAAGAGTTAAACACTAACACTAAAATTGGCGAAACGGTAAGTGTTAAGTTAACTACTGATCAAACCTCACTAATAAAAGAAGACCCATTTGAAATTAACATTACACCGGTTCCATGTTTCTTTCAAAATTCATTTATTAGTAATGTTACAATCGATAAAGATCTTTGTGTTAACATAATGCCTAACTACATTTTCGAAAAATTAAGTATTAGTGATTTTTCTCCACTTCAAATACCCATTTTTCTATCCAATCGGAAGGTAATAAAATCAATCGGTGTAGTTGAGGATGTCGTGGTTCAAACAAATCAAATGATAGTCCCCACCGACTTTGTCATCCTTGATGACGCTCCTCTAGTGTTGGGACGACCATTTGTAAAAACTCACGAAGCTTTGAAAACCGGAAGTTCAAAAATCTACCTCTTCAATTAGGGGCATTTAAAAAAAGTGTCGATATTGAACGGTCAATGAAATATCCATTCGGCAACAATGACCCCCTAATTGAAGATGAAGATGAACCACCCGATACAAGTGAAAAGTTTGACCACTTTGTTGAAGAAGAGGTCGCCATAAAACAAACTTTTAAGGTTCTTGATCAAAATGAGCAACCAAATAAGGAGTCTCCTAAAGACCCACCTCTTGAGCTCAAAGAACTTCCAAAAGGTTTGGAATATGCTTTTCTAGACAAAGATGGTAAGTTACCCGTAATTATTTCGTCTAAATTAGATAAATTAGAAAAAGAAAAATTAATTAACCTTTTGACAAAACATAAAAATGTGATCGCTTGGAAGCTTGTAGATATTAAAGGAATAAGTCCTTCCATGTGTACGCACAAAATTTTAATGAACGATGACTACAAATCGGTAATACAACCACAATGTCGAGTAAATCCCAATGTTCAAGAAGTGGTTAAAAACGAAGTCATCAAATTACTTGACGCCAGACTTATTTATCCTATCTCCGATAGTCCTTGGGTAAGTCCCGTCCAAGTAGTTCCAAAGAAAGGAGGTATGACGATGATAACTAATGAAAAGAATGAACTAATACCAACAAGAACCGTCCCAGGATGGAGAGCATGTATAGATTATATACGATTAAATGAAGCAACAAGAAAAGATCACTTTCCTTTACCCTTCATTGATCAAATGTTTGAAAGATTATCCGGTCATAAATTTTATGGTTTCTTGGATGGTTTTTCAGGTTACTTTCAAATCCCGATAGCACCCGAAGACCAAGAAAAGACAACCTTCACATGTCCCTATGGAACTTTTGCTTATCGGCGCATGCCGTTTGGTCTATGTAATTCCCCCGCAACATTCCAACGTTGCCTGGTAGCTATCTTCCACGACATGATAGAAAAGACAATGGAAGTCTTCATGGACGACTTTTCTATCTTTGGGGATTCATACGACCAATGCCTCGATAACCTTGAACGAATGCTATCCCGATGTGAGGAAACTAACCTCGCCCTTAACTGGGAAAAATGCCATTTCTTGGTAACGGAGGGAATAGTACTCGGTCACAAAATCTCTGGCGAAGGAATGGAAGTGGATCGAGCCAAAATAGATACAATTTCTCGACTACCACCCCCATCCTCCATTAGAGCTATCAGAAGTTTCCTAGGGCATGCCGGATTTTATAGGCGGTTTATCAAAGACTTTTCTAAAATCTCATGGCCTCTAACAAAATTACTTGAAAAAGATGCTCCTTTCATCTTTAACGAGGATTGCAATCAAGCATTTCTAACCTTAAAGGAAATGCTAGTCAATGCACCTATCATGATAGCGCCTAATTGGAAATTTCCTTTCGAAATCATGTGTGATGCCAGTGACTTTGCAGTTGGAGCTGTCTTGGGACAAAGAAAAGAAAAGCATTTTCACCCAATTTATTATGCTAGTAAAACACTTAACGATGCACAAGAAAATTACACAACAACTGAAAAAGAGTTACTAGCTGTGGTGTTTGCTTTTGATAAATTTCGTTCTTATCTTGTTCTTTCTAAAACTATAGTCTATACAGATCATGCAGCCATTCGATATCTCTTCAAAAAGCAAGACGCAAAACCACATTTGATTTGGTGGATTCTACTCCTCCAAGAATTTGATATTGAAATCAAAGACAAAAGAGGAGCAGAAAATACCGCAACAGATCATCTTTCACGCTTAGAAGACCCAGCTTTGGAGGCAACCAGGGACGAGCAAATCAACGAAAGATTTCCAACGGAGTCCCTAGAAATGGTGGAATACAAGGAAGAACCATGGTACGCCGACTACGCTAACTACCTAGCTAGCGGTATAGTCGCTAAGGGTTGGCCACATCATCAAAGAAAAAAATTATTTGCCAATGTGAAACACTATTTTTGGGAAGATCCATATCTTTTCAAATTGTGTGCCGACCAACTAATCCGACGATGCATACATGGTAGTGAAGCACGAAGAATTCTCCGCCATTGTCATAAAGGTCCATACGGAGGACATCATGGTGCCGCAAGTACCGCACGAAAGGTATTTGATTCAGGATTTTATTGGCCAACCATTTATAAAGACGCCCAAAGTCTTGTCAAGACTTGTGATGCGTGCCAAAGAACAGGTAATATTTCTTCCAAAAACGAAATGCCACAAAATGACATTCTTGTTTGTGAGATTTTTGATGTGTGGGGACTCGACTTTATGGGACCTTTCCCACCATCAAAGGGAAACAAATATATACTTGTGGCAGTAGACTACTTGTCTAAATGGGCCGAGGCCGAGGCACTTCCAACAAATGATGGAAGAGTCGTGGTAAGATTTCTGAAAACATTATTCTCTCGTTTTGGCACACCTAAAGCATTAATAAATGATAGAGGTACCCATTTTTGCAATCATCAACTTGAAATTTTTTTAACAAGATATGGGGTCTATCACCGGGTCTCAACAGCGTATCACCCTCAAACAAACGGACAAGCCGAAGTGACTAATAGAGGTTTAAAACGAATACTTGAAAAAACCGTAGGATTAAATAAAAAAGAATGGGCAGATAAATTATATGATGCTTTATGGGCTTTTCAAACTGCTTATAAAACAACAATAGGTACAACCCCATATAAGCTAGTCTATGGAAAAAGCTGTCACTTGCCAGTAGAAATTGCACACAAAGCCTACTGGGCAATTAAAAATGTAAACTTAGATTTAGAATTTGCTGGTAAAAATCGATTTTGTCAATTAAATGAATTAGATGAGCTTAGGAATTATGCATACTCAAACTCTGAAATTTACAAGGAAAGAACAAAAAACATGCATGACAAACATATTAAACCTAATGAATTTCGAGTGGGAGATCAAGTTCTTTTGTTTAATTCACGACTTCGATTATTTCCTGGTAAATTAAAGTCTAGGTGGTCAGGACCTTTTTCCATCACCCATATTTTCCCACACGGTGCAATAGAAATTAAATCTCGGAATGGACCCCCATTCAAAGTCAATGGCCAACGGCTAAAACTCTATCAAGGATTCATTGAGGATGAAGAGGAGGAGATCTCGCTTCAAATGGTTGAAGAATGAAAACATCAACATCATACCTAGTAAGTTACGAACGATTAGGACAACATTTAAATCGGTAAGTCTTTTAACCAATTTTTTTGGGAAACAAAGGGCACTCACACGAGCACTAAAAAAAAATTAAAACTTTGCTCGGCACGAGGCCGTGTCCGCTGGACACGGGGCCGTGTCCGCGCTACTGTCGGGATATATTCCCTTTTTCATAACAGTTACTTCATTCCACACGCCCCGTTTCCCCGAAAACGCTCTGGTTCCAGGCGATTTTCCGCAGATTTTCAACGTCTCCTATCATTCTAACAAAATCAAGGTATGATTCTATCTCTATTATTAGTTAGATTAGACATTTTCATGTAGTTAAAACTTCAAAAATTTGGGGAAAATCTAGGGTTCTTGAACTACACCCGGATCGAACCTTAAATTTTTGCTTTAATCTGTTACCATTTAGTTAGATTAGTGTTAAAGGAAGTAAATGCACTTGTATTGTTCAAAGATTCGCCTGATTTCTCACAAAAACCCCAAACCCTTGTTTTTGAACCGAAAAAGATAAAATTGAATGGGTAAACGGGTTGTTTTGGGAAAAACGGCACTTGGGGTTTCATTTTCGGGGGAAACCGCACCTATTGGACCAAAAATTTTCAAGTTTTCAAAACCGGGTCGAAAAATGATATTTTTGTGTAACAGACGCCTGAACACGGGGCCGTGTCCGCTGAACACGGGGTCGTGTCCAGCACACTGTTTGCAGTTTTTTCCGAAAATCCTAATGTTTCGTGCTAACTTTTGGTGTATTCTTTCAGATGGCTAGGAAGTTCACGAGGTTTAACGCAAATGAGCTCGATGCTAGGGCTAGATACGAAGTACTTTAAACAAGGCCGGAAGAATACCCAAGGCAAGCATGCACGGATTTGTTAGCATTGGTAAATCAACTCGACCGCTTCAACAACCTTGTCACAGGATCACTGAGAGTCGCTTTAACAACTCGACTCCGTTCCGTCCACGAATGCACTTTGGAATTCTATAGCACCTTCACATTCAACTCAAGATGCGACCCATTCGACAATGATGGGGTAGCATTCAGATGTGGTGGAACTAGATATTCGATCTCTATGGCACAATTTGGGTCGATTGTCGGGTTGTATGCGGAAGAAGATGCAGGTAACGAGGAAAATACTGGAGGGATGTGAGAGATAGATGAGAACGATCGCCAAGCCGCGTGGGCTCATATTGGTGAAGGGCATTACAATCCGAGTAGCACTAAGAGCACGAAGTTGAGGGATCCGCTCTACCGATACATCCATAGGCTCCTCGGCTACTCTCTTAGCCAAAGGCATGATAGCGGTGGCGTTGTTGGGTTAAGAGATTTAGTTGTCCTCCACTGCATCCATAACCGCAGGCACCTCGATGTTCCGTTCCTAATGCTCCGAAACATCTATCATAACCGCCTTGCTACTGCACCAACCCCTATCTTCTTTGGGGGATGTGTGTACCGTCTCTTCAAGCACTTCACCAACATACCTAGGTCATTCGGAAGGAGCCCATGGTCGGGTAGGGTAGATATACACATATGCCGCTCAATGAACCTAATCTATGAGGCTGAAGACGGGACGGTGAGCTTCCAAAGGATGCAAGGGCATGCATGGAACCCGCAGGAGGCACTTGTCCTTCACGCTCCACAACATCATCAGTACCAGTACCAGCCCCATGGTGATCCAGGCCAGTCCTCCTCCGGAGGCGGTTTTCCTAACTTCCAAAGTTTACATGATTTATTGCAGGAAAATCTCATGTGCACCAGGAACACCTACAATATGGCAAGCAAAACGTACAACCGGGTTGGGGCGATCAAGAGAAACATATCCGATATCCAAGACAATATTGGAAATATCCGGGAGTACATTGCTGGGCATGGTGGAGATGATGATGATGATGATGAGGACGAGGACATGGATTAGGCGGGAGGAGCGGAGGAAGAAGCGGTTGATTGGTGATTCCCTAGGTTAACCTTTTATCTTGAACAATTTCCGGCCTGCGTGTCATGTGTCAAACAATTTACTTTCCTTTAACTCTTTTATTTTCTGCATTTTTTTCTTTTTTTTTAACTTTGTGATGGATGGGATGTTGAACACTGGTAATCTAGGATGTTTGCTATGTTTTGGTGGAGTGTTTATTGATAAAACAGGTACATACGAGGCTTAGAGAACTAAACCTTAGTGCTACTAAAGCCGGGACAGGAGAACCAGAACTAGAAACCTATTTCTCAACCTTGCAGACTGTCTACACGGGGTCGTGTCCAGCCGACACGCCCCCTTGCCCACTACCCCAGACCTGCTGTTTGTCTAAATATGCGGACTTTTTTCCAGACACGGGGTCGTGTCCAGCCGAAATGCCCCCGTGTCCACCTTCTGTAAGTTTTCGTTACTGGCACCTGAACACGGGGTCGTGCCCACCAGGCACGGGGCCGTGTCCAGCACCCAGTAACACAATTTTTTTCTTAATTCACACCTTTTACACATTCAATCAACCTAAAAACTTATTTTTGGGACACATTGAGGACAATGTGTAATTTAAGTGTGGGGGGGGGGGGGGATGCTAAACCTTGAATCTTGTAAGTCCTAATAACAAGCCTTACACAAAACTCTATTGGAACCGCTAATCACCCCAAATTTTTCATTTTTTTACTTGTCTAGGTTTAATTTGGGAATTTCAAAATTCTAAAAAGGTTATATTTTTACGAATTTACAACCGAAAGCGTCGTGATAAAAAGAACCAACATAAGAAAATTATGAAAAGGCATGACAAGCTTAGTTAAATTTTAACTATATATACTTGATCACATAAAAACCCATTCCCACAAAAGTGAGTTTTGAGCCTTTATTGAGCATACAAATACATATCTTTAAACTAAATGCTCATTTTTCGTTTCTTGTGTGAATAGCCGCTTGGTTCTTACAACTCTAGAACTTGCCACGACGATACATTCCCGGTCCTTACCAACTTAAACCCGAGTAAGTATATGATAGAGGCATTAGGACTAACCCTTTTTATTTCTACACCATTATTTTTTTTTACCACCTACCCAAAATCCCCCTAGTTAACCCCTTTGAGCCTAAACCTTTTCATTTCTTAAACCCAAACCAAACACCCTTTCACCCACCAAAACCTTTTTATTTTCAGCCCTTTGTTTTAGTAACAAGTTCGGTTTTTTCATATGACTTTCAAAAAAAAAAATTATGTGTTGATGATGAAGCAAAAACAAATAAACAAGCAAGTTCATCAAAAATAACTTTGTTTGGAATTATGGCTTCATCAAAATAAAAAGTTGAAAAATAGAAAGTCTTACGAAAACCGATGCTTTTTACGCTTTTTCGCCCTTTTCTACTAACCACTAACCACTAACCCAACCACCTACCTTTAACCCAAGCCTAACCCTTTACCCAAAAGTCCTCTTGATATTTACAAAGGTATAAAGTTAAAAAGGAGGAGGATTGATTGCTTGGCAAGCCTATGGTAGGAGTAAATTCCATGCCGCTCTCGAGTGATTCACTAAAATACATCTTCGGCCGAGTGTTGAGTGATCCCCCGTGAGGTATGTGAACTTGTATATAAATAAAATTTTAAAGAGGCATGTTATGCCCTAATAAGTAATTTATCTTATGAAAAGTTTTAAATAAATCATGACGAATAGGATTGTAAATAAATAAAAATAAAACTAAATAAAGAATCTTGGAAATCCCGACACTCTATGACAAGCCCAAAAACCTTCTCTTCTACCCATTCCATTTGGGAGTGTAAAGCAACATTATAAAGAGTTTTGCTTGAGGACAAGCAAAGATTCAAGTGTGGGGGTATTTGATGTGTGCAAAATGCAACATATAAATTACATCAATTGTGGCATAAAACTAACCCTTTTTTAGTACTAATGTTGGAAAAAGTGTGTTTTGTCTTCCGTTTTGTATTTTCAGGATTAAATGAGCTCAAATTAACAAAAGAAGCAAAAAGGCAGCTAAATCTAACATAAATACAAGAAAAGGAACAAACGTGGCATGCCCGACCTCCCCGAAAGCATCTTCCCAAGCAAAACAAGAGAACAGAAGGCTGAACACGCCCCGTGCTCAGTGAGCACGGGGGCGTGCCCAAGTATCAGCATAAAAGACAAAGTTGTAGAAGCTTCTATTGCCCACCACGGGGCCGTACTCAGCGGACACGGGGTCGTGGTCAACTATAAGATTTGCAGAATCTAGGCAAATCTTGATTGTACAGATACGTTTCTGCACACGGGGTCGTGCCCAGCGGACACGAGGTAGTGGTCAACTAATAAAGACAAGAGCAATTAATGAAGAAAGAGAAGGATGTGGACACGGGGCCGTGCCCACTGGACACGGGGCTGTGCCCGAGCTTCTGTTCAGCCTATAAATAGGAGTGCTTGGCTCAAGCTCAAACCATCCCTTGGCACACCACCTCTCTCACACTTCACCCACCACCCACCACCACCATAACACCATCATCTACCACCATCATCCATTGTCCATCATAGAGTGTGTGAGTCGTCTCGGGATCCAAGATTGATCGTAAGAATTCTTGACAATCAAGGCCATGTTTGCCTAAGTCTCTTACATCATTTGGTGAAGACAAAGTGTCTAGTGTAATACTTTTTATTTTTAATCTTTTCGCACTTTTTAATTGGTTATGTATTTATGACTTTAATAACTAGTTTCTTATGTTGAAGGTGATTCTTCCTTATCGTTTGTCCGTGGTGTCTTGGCATTATTTTACTGTCTATATAAAATAAAAGATTTTCACCATTCATATCTCCACGGTCTATATGGAGGTATGTTGGCTACCTGGTCGGGGGTTAAGGGAACGGTTTGGTAAGAGTCTTGCCATTGTTCAGTGTATAGATCCTGCAAAGGACCTGGGTCAAATTTAGTAGGACCTCCTTCAATACTTAACGGTATTGGATGGCGGGGGTCCAAACTCTTTGACCCCCTCATAAGTTAAACTACTATTAATATTTTAACCCGGCTACTTAGGACTGTATCCCTACTGACTCAGACTACTTCGCCGAGGGTAACGTCACCTTCAAAAGAGGGGCCTACCACAATATGCATTAATAACTTAATTAATTATCTTTCAATAATCCGACCCTTTAGGATTGTATCCTTACTGACTCAAACTACTGGGTTGAGGGTAACGTCACCTCCAAAAGAGGGGCCTACTACAATAACTAAGATAATCTCTTAAATAGTGCAAAAGTGCGGAAATAATCAAAGGTTACACTAAACACGAGTCGGAGCCAAGTGATTCATCTTGTCTATCTGTTTTTCTTTTATTTTTATTTTTCAGCATTTTAGTTAGCTTTTTATTTTCTAGTTTAAAACATTTTTCTAAACTTTTGATTTGATTAGACGTAGAGGATAAACCGGTATTAAAAGCTCTTGTGTCCTTGGACGACCTCGGTATCTTTCCAACACTATACTACGCTCACGATGGGTGCACTTGCCCATATGTGTGTTTAGTGTTAGTAAATATCGTGTTTTATAAATTTAAAACTTGGCTAAACAAAAGTGTTAAAAAGGGCTTAATAAATACATTAAAAACTAACGACACTTCACACGCATCAGTTTTATCAAAAGTAGAAAATAAAACTGTACAGAAACTTGATAACATGACGTAGATCACTTCTGATCGCCGTCCTCCTCGGCTTCACACTCAACAACCCTCCCAGAAAACAAAATTTTCAACCCGTTTAATATCAAAAGATAGTTCAATCTCTTTTTATCAAAAGGTTTTGTGTAAAAATCAGCTCTCTGATCATCGGTGTGTATATGATCAATTCGAATCAATTTCTTCTCGTAACAATCACGGATGAAATGATGTCGAATTTCAATATGTTTCGTTTTAGAGTGATGAACCGGATTTTAGTTATATTTATTGCTGCCTCATTGTCCACAAAGATTGGCGTGTCTAAGAACTACAAACCATAGTCCCTCATCTGCTGCTGTATCCAGAGGATCTGAGAGCAACAGCTGGAAGCCGAAAAGTATTCAGCCTCACAGGTTGAGAGAGCGACTGTGGTTTGTTTCTTGCATTGCCAAGTAACAAGTCGAGTTCTGAAGAACTGACAGCCAGCAGTTGTGGACTTTGCATTTTGCTTACAGCTCCCGAAGTCAGAATCAGCATAACCAGTAAGAGAAAAGTCACCAGATTTAGGATACCACAAGCCGGTGCTTGGGCAACCTTTAAGATATCATAACATTCTCTTCACAATCATCATGTGTGACTGTCTCAGGCTTGACTGGTATCGGGCGCAGAGGCAAGTTGGATACATGATGTCCGGGCGTGACGCTGTCAGATACATTAATGAACCAATGATCGACCGATAGTGCGTCTCATCCACTTTTTCTCCGCTTTCATCTGGACAAATCCCATGATTTTGAGCCAAGGGGGTTGAGATTGGAGATGATTCAGACATATTGAACTTGCCAAGCACATCATTCACGTATTTTGTCTGGTGTATGAAGATTCCTTCGGGCATTTGGTCCACCTGAAGCCCTAGGAAGAACTTCATCTCCCCCAGCGAACTCATTTCAAACTTCTTCTTCATAACCTTCTCGAACTCTTTGCACAATTCTTCGTTTGTCGATCCGAAGATTATGTCGTCAACGTAAATCTGCACGATGAGTAGATGCCCTGCAACCTCTTTTATAAATAAAGTGCTATCGATAATCCCTCTGATGAACCCATTGACCAGCAGATGTTGGGTAAGCGTCTCGTACCAAGCTCTCGGGGCCTGGTGTAATCCGTAAAGCGCTTTGTCGAGTAGATAGACTTTGTCTTTGTGCAATGGATCGGTGAAACCCAGTGGTTGTCCGACATACACTTCTTCTTTGATCTTTCCGTAGAGGAATGCAGATTTGACATCCAATTGGTAGACCTTGAATCCTTTCCAAGACGCGAATGCCAGGAAGATTCTAATTGCCTTGAGTCGAGCAACAATCACATACACTTCAGTAAAGTCGATGCCTTCTTGCTGACTAAACCCTTGGACTACCAAACGTGCTTTATTTCTCACGATCACCCCTCTATCATCTCGCTTACACTTGAAGACCTATTTGGTCTTGATTAGTTTTTGATTTTAAGGTAGATCAACCAATCTCCATACTCCAAGCTTCTCAAACTGTTGCAGCTCTTCCTGCATTGCGTTCACCCAACTATCTTCAGTTAATGCTTCTTTGTATGTCTTTGGCTCTACCTGCGAAATAAAGCATTTCAATGAGAATTCTTCCTATAAAGGAGCTACAGAAGAATAAAAACATGTAAGCCCTTTGTTGATTTGATCGCGTGTTTTCACTCCACTTTGAAGATCTCCAATGATTTGTTCTGAAGGATGATAAGACAAAGTTCTCGGCATGACTGTGTCTGGCACGCTCACTTCCGATTGCAAGTTTGTGATATCCTAATCACCCGTGTGATCCACAGCTTCTGAAGTTACAACATTTGGTTCCTCGTCAAAAATAGGATCGGATTCTGATTCTGAGTCGTCAGATTGATCAAATGTCAGAGCTGGTTCTTCTGAGGTTTCGTGTGTCGTTCCACTTGGACCAGCCTCGTGATCATTTGCACCCACGGTGGGCTGAGAAACTACCAACGGTCTTGGCACTTGTTCTTGTGACATAGATTGCTGATGTTGGTATAATAATGATATTTCCTCCTTACTTGGTTCAGTCGGCAATTGGAATGACTCCCAGAGTTTGTCGTAGTCAAACAACAATCTTTTTCCGGGAAGTTATGCCGGAGCAGTAAACTTCTGACAATCAACATGCTGAACTTGAATAATCTTCCCCAAGCATGGAACAAATACTCTCTTCAGTGGACTCACATAACCTACAAAAAAACCTTCGTTAACTTTCGCACCAAATTTACCATCTGGATCAATAAATGTGCAAGGTGATCCAAAAGGTTCTAAGAATTTCAGATTTGGTTTATAGTGATGAAGTAATTCGAAGCAGGTTTTCTTGTACTTCTTTACTGTAAGAACACGATTTAACGTGTAACATGCTGTAGCAACTGCTTCACTCCAAAAGAATATCGGCAATTTGGAATCGGCTAGCATAGTTCTAGCTGTTTCGATCAATGTGCGATTCTTTCGTTCTGCGACACCGTTTTGTTGTGGAGTATATGGTGCGCTGAATTCATGAAGAATGCCTTTGTCATTGCAGAATTCTTCCATACGATTGTTTTTGAACTCTGTTCCGTTGTCGCTTCGAATTCTTCTGATCGGCAGTTTATACAGTGTCTCCATCTTTTTGAATAAAATCATCAACGAATCAAAAGTTTCATCTTTTCTTTCAATACACATCACCCATGAAAATCTTGTAAAGTCGTCAGTGACCACAAGACAATATAAATCTCCACTTACACTCTTCACATTTACCGGTCCGAACAGATCCATATGGAGTCGTTCTAGCGGTAGTCTGATGGAGCTTCTTTGGGTGTGACTTCTTTGTTTGCTTACCCTTCTTGCATTCTAGACAATCATCATTCAGATGGAAATTTTTCAGATTAACACCTTCAACAAGATCATTGTGAACTAAGAAATTCATTTTTCTCACATGAATGTGACCCATCTTACGATGCCACATTCTTGATTCTTTTTCAGTTGCTTTTGTTTTAGTTACAAAACATTGTTTCTTTTTGTCTGATGTTGTTGCGATGCTCATGTCTAGTACATATAAATCGTTCTCACGAGGAGCTCGCATCAACACCAAATCTTCAGGAATTTTAAAACCAGGTTTAATTACCAAACACTCATTTTTGTATAATGAACTGTGAACAACTTGTCACAAATCTGCGATATGCTCAATAGATTATTTTCAAGTTCAACGATGTAGTTCACTTTATCAAACGATACAACTCCATTTGTAAGAGGTCCTTCACCAACGATTCTTCCTCCCTGCGTTCCTGCAAATCCAACATATCCTCCATTGATTGATTTGACATCATAGAGCAATGCTAACATTCCCGTCATATGCCTCGAGGCACCACTATCCATGATCCACTTGGAGATGATCGACCTCGGAAGCCCCTGCACACATCAAAGACATTCACTCAAACAACGATGCCCAAGATTTCTTTACATTTGAAACACTACCAAATATAAGATCATGATCCACATCAACTTTTGGAATGTTGAAAACAACGTTTGGAACAATAGTTTTTTACTTTGATTTTAGATCTCCCTCCTTGATTGGTGGGAATTCCTCAATCAATTTGTCCAATTCAAACTCAAGATTCTCAACATCGGTTGCAAAAACTTTTGATTCAGATTTTAAGACCTTTTCCATTTTCTTTTCTTCAAACGATTGTTTAGGCTTTTCCACCCATGATTGATTTTGAAAAATCTTTGTTTTAGGATAAACCTTTGAAGTCTTTGGAGATTTTGAAGATTCACCCATCTCAAAAGTTGATTTTGGCTTGTTCTCGAACTTCAACGATTCACCGAGTTTCTGAATACGCACGAGGGAAACCATCGGTGTTTTTCCTTTCACATCATTTGAAGTTTTAGGTTTGGGTTTCTGGAAAACTGGTTTTTCAATCCTCTTAACGCACTGTTTGGCCATGTGACCAATTTCATTGCAGCGGTAACAGACTCTTTTTTCATATTCAACAAAAGTAGATATGTTGGTCTCTTCTTTCAACTTTTTCGCTGCATTGAAATCATCAATTGCTTTCTGACTAAAGATATAATCTTTTTCATCAACTGTGTTCTTTCCCGCAACAAATACATCGCTCAACTTTTCTTTTGGCTTAATCTTTTTTTTAGCCATTCTCTTCTCAAAACCGACACCTTTCTTTTTGAAATTGTTACCATGTCGTTTGTTGTGACCATTGTTATCCACCCTTTCTTTCTTTCTCGGGTTGTTTGGTTGTTGTTTCACAAAATATTTTCTTGGTTTTGATAGAAACACATTGTTGTTGATCTCTGAAATGTCAATTTCCACAAGTTTGAACACTTTTTCAACATTTTCCAATTTTGCATTCTGAATTGGATACTCAAAATCAGTATAGAGTTTGTCAGTTTCGATCATTGTGTAAACCACAATGATCGAATCGTCATCCACAACTGTATCTGATTTTGGGATGAATTTGTCCAGAAAATTTCCATCATCTTCAGACTCAGAATTGGAATTCTCCAAATGAGTTTTAACCGTTCCGAAATCAGAGTTATCACTGTCTTCATCCAACACTTGATCAACAACAGTTTTAATCACTTGTGACTCGTTGTCAGTGTCAGATGGAGAGAATGTAACATCAATGCTTTCAGGTAACTCATTCTCCACAGTTCTCAATTTGAGATTCAAAGCTGCTTCCACCCCATCTAGATATTTATGTGTATAATGATTCCATATTGTGGGTGGAACATTGTTGAAAGCAGATTTAGCTTCAAGTAGTTTAGGAACAATTTGATCAATCACATAAGATGAAGCAATATAACTGATCAATTTCTTATCAACTCTTTCTTTTTCAATACGCATCAATTCAAGTTCCTTTTTCAAAGATGCGATTGTGTCCAGATGAATATTTATCTCCATTTGCTTTTCCATGACAGTTTCTTTGAACAACTTAGTAGCTTTATCATTTTCTATAATTTCTTTTTGAATCATTTTGATTGAACGTGTTAAAGTGTCATATGCTTCTTTTACATCGTTAAGATCAAATTTTACTTCGTTAGTATATTTCAATTCTTGAAACTGTTTGTCTTTGTCAAGACAATCCATGCACGGTTTTAAACAGTTTTCGCATGGTGTTTCAGGAATTGAATCAATCTTTTCAAAAACCTTTTCATCTTTATCAATTTTAATTTATGGTTTACCAAACCCGTCAGACTCAGACTCTGATTTTTCTTCTGATTTGATATCCAGATTTTCTGATTTGAACTCGGACTGCTTTTCGACTATCTCCTTTTTTATTGGCTCTGTTTCGACAGATTCCGCTTTGACAGACTCCGTTTCGACAGACTCCGTTTCAACAGATACTGACTCTTGAGTTTTGTCTACCTCTTTCAGCTTGACCATCGGCGCCTTGTCAGCTATCTCCTTCAGAGTTTTCTTCATTCATCTCTTTAGTAACATCTATGATTTCTTCAACCGGAGCTTTTTCTTCGTCATATTGTGGACAAAAACCTGTAGTTGGCTCGCTGAAGAATCCTGCAAAAGAATCAAACATGTTAGGAGGCATTATGGATTTAAAAGAATTAACAATAATCTCCTGTTCTGATTGATAATAATAAACTTCTGCTAGTGCCTCTTCAAGCTCTGCCAGACTCTCTTCACTCAATACTTCACCGACTTCCTCAGTTTTAACAACACATTCTGGCTCTTCAATAATCTCTGCCATCATAGCAAGACCATCACCGGGAACATATTTATCCCAACTAAACCCTTCCGGCATCTTCTCATCATCCTGATTTACCAAAAGAGCCTTTTCTGGTTTGTTTTCAATTTGAGGTCTTTGATTCAATGGTTGTTGACTATTCTTGTGATAGATTGCTTGTTGGTAGTAGTCATTTGTGAACGGATTCTGATGATTGTTCACTTCCCTGTTTGGACACTCACGTTTGAAATGCCCTTTTTCTGTGCATTTGAAGCAAGTTACTTTCGATTTATCAAATTAAAGCTTTTGATCAGGTCCTGAGAGACTGTTTCGTCCGGTTATTTCCATAAACCTTTGTGCTCTCCTCACTAAGCTTGCCATGCCCCATTTGATATCTATGAGTTCCAGCTCCTCTGGATTAATCTGATCGTAGTCTTCTTTCGTCATGTCAGGATTACCAATTCTTCCGGCAAAAAGACTTTCATAGGACTCAAGTACTGAAGCAAGTAGTGATATATGCTGTTTTGCTGCTGATTCTGTAAAATCTTGACCATTCTTGATGTTCACAACTATATTTGTTGGTGCATATGTCTGTTGACTTCGTCTTGTATCAAGTCATGTATAGAGATAGGATAGAACGGAGCTCATTAGCCTAGAAAATAGGTTTTTGGGGTTGTTGGACCAGTTCACACAAACTGGTAGATCCAGTTCATGTGAAGTGGCCACTTCACATGGAGTGGCTATGTCCAGTTCATGTGGACTGGCCTGCCTATATATTGTGAGCTCATGTCTTTCATTTGTAACTTTGTGATTCCGGAGCTGAGGTGCTGCCGAAGTGTCGAGTGATCTGTAAAAGCTTTCAAATCAATATACAAGACAGTTAAAGTGATTTCTAGTGTGAATCAAGCTGAACAAAGATCAAATCTTTGTATTCCGCCTTTGATTTGATCCAAGAACTCTTCTAATCGACTCTTTAGGTCGAATCTCGATCCTACAAGTGGTATCAGAGCTCAGGAGGAAGAGTTCTTACCGATTTCAGCTTAATTTCACCAAAATTTCTGTTTTCTACTCACATTCTTCACATCTTTTCAAAATTAACATAGTTCTAACGGTCAAAATGTCTTGATTTTCACATATATCGTGCGAAACAGTGTTTTAATCAATCCTTGAAAGAATCAGATCTAAAATCGGCTTAAAACTTGATCATTTTGACAAAATTCATCCAGAAAGTTCGTCATATCTCCAGTCCACATGGAGTGAACCTTCCAGTCCACACGAACTGAAGATTCCACTCCACATGAACTGACCATTGTTCACTCCACATGAACTGACCATTGTTCACTCCACATGAACTGACCATTGTTCACTCCACATGAACTGATCATTGTTCACTCCACATGAACTGACCATTGTTCACTTCACATGAACTGACCTTTGTTCACTTCACATGAACTGACCTTTGTCCACTTCACATGAACTGGCTATATGCCACTTCACACGAGTTGACCTTTCAGTTCGCATAAGACATCCAGTTCGCACGAGATGTTTCCAGTTCGCACGAGGTGGTTCATATCAGTTCGCATCAAGTCAGTTTTTGTTTGAGTTTGATTACTTCACATGAAGTGACATTATTTCATCAGTTCACACGGTGTGGATTTAGACCCAGTTCGTTTGAATCTTGTGATTTTGTGAACTTTCAACACTGAGACATGGAAGAAGAATTTTACAATGCGTTTGCTACTCCGGTTACTCCAACTACAGTTGCTGAAACTGTTTATAGTGAGAATGAGACATGAACTTATCGAAAACCGCCAAAGCTTATGTACATTGAAGATTTTAAAGGATGGCAAAATCGTTTTGAAAACTGGGTGCAAGCCTATAAGTTTGATGCATGGTGCTCGTTAGATGTAGATTATGTTAAACCAAAAGATGAACGTGGGAATGAAAAAGCTTTTAGTGACTATTCAGATGGTGAAAAGTTAAAATAAACCAGTGAGAAAATGATGATTAGCATTCTTCAACAAGCGGTAAAAGAAGATATCTTTGTTTTGCTTCAACATGAAGACACTGCTAGATCAATTTGGTTGGCATTGATTCAAAAGTTTAAGGGAAGTGCTGATATGATAAAAAAATAAACGTGCTTTACAAAAGAAATCATTTGATATGTTTGTAGCTTTTGAAGATGAGACGACTAAGAAGACTATCGATAGATATTGTCATCTTGTTCAGGAAATGAGAAGATTAGAGATCAAGAAAGAAGACGATGAATGGATTGATAAACTAGCTGATGCGCTATCACAGAATAAATGGGGAACATACTTGTTAATCTTAAAACATATGAGAAAATCTGAAAGTATGAATTTGGCTAAGTTCATTCAGAGGATTGAAGAACATGAATTGGATATTCAGAAAATTGTTATCATTAATAATCCAAATGCTCAACAAGATGTTAGTCTATACTACAGAGGAAGCAAATTTGAGACTACTCCGAGTCCGAAGATTAAGACTGCTTTCAGTGCTGATGGTTCTTCTGGAACAAATGTTAGCACTACAACTCAGAGTGGTGGATATTCATCATCGTATTCAAGTTTTGATCCAAATTTCACAACACCAAGTCCTCAAAGACAGAATTCAACAAATTTGCAATGCAATGTTACATTGAATATTCAAAATGGTCAAAATCTCTCTCCAGAAATGGCAAAGCAACATATGGCATCACTTGTTACTATGCTAGAGTCTTATGAAAGTTTAGTTGCTGGAAGAATCGGCAATCAGATGCTTACTAAAGAAGATTATGACCAGATTGATGCTGAAGAACTTGAGTTGATGGATATCAAGTGGTGTTTAGCTAGTGTTGTAAGAAGAGCAGAAAAATTTACACAAATCACCGGTAGAGATGATCTTCGTGATGTTGCTACATCTCCGTTAGGGTTTAATAAATCAAAGGTTACTTGTTTTCGTTGCCGAGATAAGGGGCATTTTAAACGAGAGTGTAAAAACAAAGAAGCTACCGGAAGACAAGATCCATTTGGAAACAATGATTATCATCGAAAATCAATTTATCATCAGATTGCTCAACAACCTTCATCATCCCGTGCCATTGAAGATGGACAGAAGAAAGCTTGTTTGGTAGATCAAGATGATGAAAGGTTACCAGAGGGATTTAGCTGGGATAAATACATTCCAGATAAAGAGTACTTAAAGAATAAAGCCTTTGTTGCTCAAATCTTGGAAGAAGAAGTAGTCAAATCTAAACCAAAAAGAACGAAGATTTTCAGATCATCTGAAAGTGATGAAGACACTGATGATGAGGAAGAATACATTAATAATGCTAGAAAAAATTTAGACTCGTTCAGTTTTAATTTGTTTTTTGCAGATAAGATCGAGATGTTGAATGAGAAGAAGGCTGCTAGAATGAAGAAAGAGTTGGAAGCAAGAAGAATTCCTGAAGAAAAGGCAAAAATGGAAGCTGAAAAAGCAAAAGTTGAAGAAAATTCGACAGAAAAGGTCGAAGATGAAGAGTGTGAGGTAAAAGTAGAATTTGATGAAGAACCAATGATTGGGAAGGTGGTGGAGAAAATTGTTGAAGTGGAGAAAATAGTTGAAAAAATCGTTGAAGTTGAAAAGATTGTCGAAGTTGAAAAGATTGTTGAGGTCACAAAACGTTGTCTGAAATGTTTGGAACCTTGCAAACAGTGTGAAGAAAAAGACAAGAAGAATAGTGAGCTAGAAGAGTTGAAAGAAAAATTGTTGTTTGATGTGAAGTATGTGAAAGAATCATATGATGTGTTGAACAGAACAGTTGACAATTTGAACAAGACAAACCTAGAAATGGGAGCTGCTCAAACAATGATGAGTTCAACATTAATGACTAAGCAGAGGGTCATCAATGAGTATATTGAAGACTGTGCAAAGCTGAAGCAGGATTTGGAACTCGAAAAGATTGAAAATGAAAGAATCAAACGATTGCTGTTGAGTTATACAACTTGTGATTATTTGATTGACAGAGTTTATCCTACTGTTGCAGGTCTTGAAGCTTTTCAAGATAAGAAGACGGAAGAGGATACTGGTAAGAAACAAAGTGTCAAGTATAACAAGTGTCCGCCTCCGATCTGGGAAAGTTATTCTCCCAGAAAGCCAAATGAGGAACGATTAAAAAAGGCAGTCAACATAAAGTTAAAGTCTGAAACCATTGATGAGTTACCAGACAATATTGACGTCACATTCACAACGTCTGACACTGATCATGAGTCTGAGTAATTAAAGAAAGTGGTCGATCAGGTGTTGGATATGGATGAAGAGTCAAAGTCAGAGTCTAAATCTGAAAGTTCGAGTTCATCAGACAAGAGTCCGAGTTCACCGGTCAAACGGGTTTACAATAAAGAATTTCTGATGTCGAAAAATAATTTGAATGACGAACCAATCAAAGTGGCATATACTTTGAATGATTCTGACAAATTATTTTCTGATGAAGAATTTCCAATAAGAAGTGTCAAAACTGAACATATCAAACAGGTTTTCAAATTAACAGAAATTAATATTTCTGAAATAAAAGATATAAATCTTACTGAAAAACCTAAAAAGTACACTTCAATAGTTCAACAAAGATTGAACAAGAAAAAGGGTTACAGTTCTGGTTATGGTTTTCAAAAGAAACCAAACCATAATAGTAATTTCAAAAAGAATGGTTTGGGTTTTATTCTTCCAGAAAATTATAAAAATAAGAAAAATTATAAATCAAAAACTAAATTTGTTGCAGGTACAAGTTCAGAAGAAGAGAAGGAGAAATTATTCAGGAAACAGTCAAATCAAGAGTTTCTCGCTAAAAGAAAGAAGAATATGATGATGAGATCTGAACGCAGAATTGACAGAAGAACCTGTTTCAAGTGTTAAGAAGTTGGACACATTGCTTGGAATTGCCCCAAGTCCAACAATACAAAACAGAAAGTTTTTTCTAACTCAGATTTGAAAAAGAAATGTCTTGATAAAACATAACAACCAGCAGAAAAATTAAAAGTGTTCAAAAATTCGACTTTCGAAGTTGGTGAAAGTTCAAAACGTTTTTACAAAGAAGAGTCGATTTAAACAAACAAAGATGGGTTATTAAAAGTTCAGAGAGTAGTTCTGACAATGAATCTGACTCGTCAAAGTCAGAGGAGTCATTTGTTGTAAAAAATGTTGAGAATTCTGTTCCAGAATTGAACGATGAAAACTTTCCGAAATTGTCAAAAGAAAATTTAAAGCTAAAAGTTGGAAAGGTTGAGATTTCAGATCAATTATTTGCTGGTAAGGAAGAATTTGATGCTGAAAAGGTTTTCAATGGAAATGTAAAACATATCTTTGGGAAGATGGTTGACGGGAAGGTAAAGGGCGCAAAAGAGTTTTATAAATCGAAAAGATGGTGGAATAGAGTTGAATCAAAATCACCCAAGACTGGTCAGGCTTGGGTGACAGCATTCTCAACTTAAAATTCTGACTTGCCGGAGCTCCCAAGTTGGTAATCGTGGAGCATGAATCGGCATCTTTCTTACAAGTGGAAAATGTTTTTGTGAAAAATCTTCAAGTGTTAAATTTTACAAGTGGTTGAAAGAACAATGTGATGAAACCCCAACAAAACTAATTTTCTGGAAAAACCATTTTGATTAAAACAAACTTAAGTGTTTTGAAATCATAATGGGAAAATAGTTTGTTGACAAGGGGAGTTCTGATTGTTTACGCCAAGTGGATGGCGAATTGAAGCAATTCACATCGGTTTGTCAAATTTTCTTTAAATGGTTTTGAATTTTAGGGGGAGTAAGAAATTTCAGAAAATCCAAAAACACTAGAAAATTTGAAAAAGCCAAAAACATGATAAAAAAATGAGTTTTGTTGTGAAAAAGAGGAAATGATAGTACATCAGTAGACAATCACAGTACGCTAAAGAATTGGAAAGATAAAATGTGATAAACGGTCTGACTGATGATATGCCAATAGGTTTTTACACGCTTAGTAGATTGTTTTCGAGATATAAACCTAAATATCATTGCTTACTTATTTCGTGGGGAACATCTCTCGGATATATGGGTAACCCCCGAAATCTTGTTTGAAAGACCCCTCTTTCTGAGATACTAGGTCTTTATGCTTAGTGATATCTGGGGTATAATCCCGGGACTTCTGATTTTGCGGAAGCAATGGCCTAGTTCCCGTATAATACTTTTCGCTTGCTTGAAATAAAAGCATCACCCTCAGCATAAAAAATGATGAAACATTGCAAAATGCTAATCATGTGCTGTTGAAGAAAAGATTCTTTAAAGGGAACACACCTAAAAGTCGAACCATCATCTCTCTGATTTTGCGGAAGCAATAGCCTGAGCTCTCATGGTCTCGCATTTAACCCCTTACAGATATCATCTAGGTATACTCACCTGTAAGACTGAATATTGGGATCTGGATACGGGATTATATTCTGAGGTGGTACACGCGAATAAGTTTAAGTGCTTAAAACACTAATCTCATATCTCGAAGTTGAACTTTGTGTGAAAATTTAAGTGGATCAGTATACTGACAATCTAAGTGAATCCTTTAAAACTTAAAGTGTTTAAAGCTCAATGGTGCTAGTGATTTGTCTCAAAAACTGATATGATCCTCTTACACAAACTCACAAAAATATTGTCTGTAAATATTTCTTTACTGCTTTCCATTTTAGAACAAAATTCAAAAAGATTTTAAGTGTGTTTTAGCATAAAATTTTGAAAAAGTCAAAAAGATTTTCGACAACTGATGTTTGAAAAGCTGATTTTCAAAATTCAAGCGCTAAACATGATGAACAGCAGGTTTGGGAGAGTTTGTGTGAAATGATTTTGAATGTTTAAATGGTTCATTAATTTGATACCAAATTTTTGATGGTTATAAAGACAAGTGGTTTAACAGAGATCATAACTAATTGTGGTTGTGATATGATCTTACAAGCGATCTCTACCAAGTGGATTCTAAAATTGTTAAATTCTTAAAAATTGTGAATTTATTTTTGGGTAGAGCATGTGCAGGAAAATTCCAGACTGCGATTCCAGCTAATTGAAAGGGGGAGTCTGAATATGAAAAAAGGCAGGTTTCGGATCCTGTAGCTACGGAGAGCCAAGAGACGTTTTGAATCTGTGTAGAGACAGATTCAAATCCTGGAGTAAAGTTTGGAAAACAAGGTTGCGGTCATGAAAAAGAAAGAGAAAAAGAGAAAGATGGATGGAAGCTTACAGTGTCAGATACTTTGGAAAAGAGAGAGAAGACTGATCGAGACTGAAGACCAGCATGCCAAAGACTCGTCAACATCCAAGGGGGAGTTTGTTGGTTCATATGTTTGTTGACTTCGTCTTGTATCAAGTCATGTATAGAGATAGGATAGAACGGAGCTCAGTAGCCTAGAAAATAGGTTTTTAGGGTTGTTGGACCAGTTCACACGAACTGGAAGATCCAGTTCATGTGAAGTGGCGAAATGCCAGTTCATATGAAGTGGTAGTGTCCAGTTCATGTGAAGTGGCCACTTCACATGGAGTGGCAATGTCCAGTTCATGTGGACTGGCCTGCCTATATATAGTGAGCTCATGTCTTTCATTTGTAACTTTGTGATTCCGGAGCTGAGGTGCTGCTGAAGTGTCGAGTGATCTGTAAAAGCTTTCAAATCAATATACAAGACAGTTAAAGTGATTTCTAGTGTGAATCAAGCTGAACAAAGATCAAATCTCTGTATTCCGCCTCTGATTTGATCCAAGAACTCTTCTGGTCGACTCTTTAGGTCGAATCTCGATCCTACAATATTGGAAGAGTCAATGGAAGAGTCAGCAAGGCAAGCATCAACTTCTGCTTCCGCATAAGCCGTGCTTACTGCTCCTGCTCTTCTAATTAGAGAACGCACTAAAAGCATACCTTATCTCAGGGGCATGAGTACACTACTTTCACACTCGAACTTTCCTACTGTGTGCTGTGTGCTTTCAAGCAATAAGACTTTTCTAAACGAACCACTACTGACGAAGTGCCCCATACCTGCACTTAAACAAACCTTCTTTTAGGAAAGGGATAAGTTGTAGACATCTGCTTAGGTTATAAGGCACTGCAGTCTTCTTCTTTCGAACTTGATGCTCTCTTGTTCTTTCCAGCTTTACTGCTGTTCTTAGTTATGGATTGGCTTTTCTTCCTGGTGCTTCCCTTCCAACACTTCGGTTCTATTGAGACACTCAATCACTTTTGCTCTGCTTTGTATGCCAAGTAATAGCTGGACTGTAACTAGATTCTACTCTCTTCTTATTCATGATTGTTGAGTTAGATGCCCTACTAAAAAGGATCTCTCCCTAAAGCTGTAGACCGATCCCTGTTTCTATCTTCCTCACTTGATCTGCCTGTACTCTCTTAAGTCGACTTCTTTGATGCCTTTTCACGGAAAAGTGATTTTATAGCAAGCTTCTTTCCTGCTTTCTAGTATACTGATTCTCTTTCTTATGTTGTTTTCTGCCTGTAGTGTTGCTCTGTCCCTACTATTGAAACACTGGATGCTCTTGCTGCTCCTCTAGTCATTGAACCAGTGCAATCCAATACAAGCTTCTCTTCTTAAATGAATGGGACTGACTCGGCTAAGTAAAGTGTAGTATCGGCACTTACTCGTCTTTAAGGAAAGGGAGCAGTAGACTTCCTCCCTTCCCACCCAGTGTCCAGTGGCTCTGCTCTAGCAAAGAGACAATCACTTGAGCTTTTTTCTCTTAATGGTGATGATATTATATTCCCTGGCAGTGCCCCCCCTTAAGTCGACTAACTCTACTAAAGATAAAAGCGCTCTCTGCTCTTCCAGTAAGCGGTTGGAGCTAGTACTTGACTGCTATCAGAGTTAGAAAACAAGTATCCCCCTCTCCCTTACTGCGAGGATGGCACTAAAGGATAACCTGAGATAAGGTATAGAAGCAGTCTGATTATTTCCACCTGAGTTCGACTCGAAAGGTCTTTCAGTGACCGAGTTCAGTGACCAAGGCTAGGCAACAACTCACTAGTCGAAAAAGACACAGCTAGTCTTGGGATCTAGGCTTCTTTCCTTTGCTGAATCAGGAATAGCCGACTCCAGGTAAATGCTTTTCCCAGCTCAAAGGCGATGACGAGTAGATCCCCTTTTCCTGGCTATATGATATCATATCAGACAGAATAGACCGGGCTAAAGAGCACTAACCGGGAGCGAAGGGTCCAGAAGTGAGCGGAAGGAAAGGGAATGAGTGCGCCGCAAGACCAGAGAAGGCAACTTATGAAGTGACCTTAATTCGGGAACGGATTCGATAGGGCCGCGAGAACCCTTGTTTTTGTCTTTCTCTCGCGTCCGGCTATTCCTGCTGAGTCCTCACTCTGGTTAGATGGGAGAATCACTGTAGATAGCGATAGAAGACGCGGTACACAAAGTGGTCTTAGCAAGATGGGAGAAAGGGAGGATGTGGGACCATTCCTGATATCCACTCATTCGATATACGACTTCGAAAGCTTACACGTACGAAATAGCCTAGGAAAGAAGAATCGAAAGCATCGAAGCGCTAGCAGACCCAAAAGTTAGCACGAAAAATAGGGAGCATTGCGCCTTAGCCGACTTCCAAGGCTTGTTAGGCTTGGCCTGATAGAAGGAATGCGAACGAAGAGCTTTTTCAGACTCCCAAAACATAGGAGTACGGTCATAGAACGAGTCCCGAACCCGAAACGGTCAAAGGTCAAAGATGGACCTGCCATACTCTAATTGATAGAATTTGGGGCTTTTAGATTTAGACTTGTGTTTTGATGAAATTGAAAGTATGCTATTGTTATATATCATACTAGTATATTGTGTGTAAATTTTGGGAATTTTTATATATCAATTGGAATTTTGGTGAATTATTTATATTTTAATCACTAGATAAATCAAATAAAAATACAAGTTTATCACAAATAAATTCTATAAATATTTTTACGGATTTTGTTATTGGGTCTATGATTGTTTTCAGACTCTTATATAAATTTTCTATAAGTTTAGATAATTACCTTATCAATGGATTTTCTTTTAAGTAAATAAAATTTCTTTATAAAATTTATTATTTTAAATTAAAAATTGTGATAACCATGAAATCTAAGGTATGATTTTGTTAGATAAATTCTATTAATTAATTGAAATTGGTTGCATTTAACAATTATGATAACAAACTAAATTGTATTACTATATAATTAATCATGACAATTTGTACAAAATATCGATTTGTATATTATTTTGAAAACTCATATAAGTCCCCAAATAGGAGAACCCAATTTCCTAAAATTTATATATTGTCCGTTCGTTTAGGATTTCGGTTATTCATTTTAGGGTGATTATCATTTTAGATATAACCCGGTTCTTGTCGTGCGGTATTTCACAAGACTAAGCAAAACGCAATCTGTGAGTAGATTCAACTCTTTTCCCCGTTTTGCCATTAACTCTTTTTGGGTGTATCTCGTGCTCGATTTCAAATTTATTAATTAAATTGATAACATGCTTTTCGATGTGTTTTTATGTGTCACTTGTTGCTAAATTCTATTGTTTCTCTATACGTGCATCTATGTGTTACTCGCTTTGTGTCACAGGTTTTGCGTGGATCCACCTGGCTGACCGGTTCCCCACGGCCATGGGTTGAACTCGGTATCGCCATCATTGTTTCGCAGATTCGCCTTTCGGGGCTTGAATCTCTATGTGTCTATGGTTACTAATGTTGTTATGTTTGTGTTGCTTATGAGATATTTGTTGAATTCTTGTTATATTGAGGGACCTAGTTTCACATATGATAATGCATGTTAAAAAGTAAAGTTTTCTAAAATTAATAAAGCAAAAACGCTTTTAAATAAAAAACCGAATCTATTCACCAACATGTTTGCTGACCCAAAACTCTTTTACGCGTGATACAGGTACACAATGGTGGGCGGATTTTGAGTTGAAGACATGTAGGATTGCCTTAGTAATAAACCGGCTATGATATGTTGCTTTTATTTATTTGATTTTGAAACTTGACATTAATATTTGAATTCTATGTTATGTGTGACAAAATTTAATTTTGTGTCTTTAAATATTAAACTTTTAATAGTGTCGTGAGCTATGGGCAATCATCATGCCCCATACCATTCCGCTGCGGGTTGGGGTGTGACAGTCAAGCTTTTAGAGGGGAAAATTTTGAATGACCCCGACACAGTCTAGTTACTACTCAACCTGCAGTTCAAGTATATTTGTGATCGTATTTTTATCCATCGATCAAACTACATCTAGAAGTTGTTGGGACATTTTAGTATGGACAAAGCTCAACCTTAAAGTATGTTAAAGATTGTTCCGTCACTTGTTATAAGAATGACTATTATCATCTCATACCAAAGTAGATATTTTCAGTCTAGAAGTACCATAGTTATGCATATGTGCATTAATATGTTATGCTAGATATGTATGGTTATAATATCTTTCACTTGAGTTTATTGTCATGATATAACCTTTGTCAAGCGAAGAGATATTAGAATGAGCTCAAAGAAATTTTTTAGGTATAAACGATATTTGATTATATTTTACTAACCCATCAAAACAAGTTTGGTTAGTCTTGTAGATGCAGGAATGTAACAAAACATAGTCGTGGACATATGGTATTTTTTTTTAAAGGAGGCACCAAAAGTCTCGTTAGAAGATTATACAACATTGCTCAACATAAAGGATTGCATATTAAGGGATCGAGCGACAAATCATTGGCTACAAAAGCTTTGTTCGACTTTCAAGGACGATGGACACACGTCACTTAAAGGATACATGTCAAAATGAGGGGGAGACTTATTCAAGTTGTACTCTTATTCCCTTGACTAAGTTTTGTCCCATTGGGTTTACTTAGTATGGTTTTTAATGAAGCAACATTATCAGCGGGAGATAATGCGCATTACACGCTACACTCTTTTTACCTTAGCTATGGTTTTGTCCCACCGGGTTTTCCTAGTAAGATTTTTAACGAGGCAGCATCAAGCGTATTATGTTGATAACCAAGGGGGAGTGTTATGAATATATTTATTATTAATGTGGTTATCAACACCTAAAATAGATTAGACTTGTTCCATAAGTTTTCCTCTATTATATATAGTCTCTTGTATGTCTTGTAATATACACCTCAATCAATAAGATCAATTTTTTTCTCCATACTGTTCTTTATATTCCTTTTGCTATTATGCTAGTTTCACAACAAATTGAACATTTTTCATATTTTGTTTCGAATTCTAGTGTGAGAAACAATAAATCTTACATTTGTAACATTTTCATATACTTTTTAGGTTTTTAGGATTGTAAAAATGGGTGATTCATTTTGTTCTGCGTGTTCTCATAATATTTAGTGTTCTGCATAGAACCTTCCTCGTAATATATATATATATATATATATATATATATATATATATATATATAACATGCAATGTATTAAACCATTATAACAACACCGTTGTATTGTGTAATAACACTATTATAAATTTAAGGGGTATTGGATTTAAATAAACTCAACTTTCGCCAATTGGCCGATAACACTCCCAACTTTCGATTTGTACACCAGCACTCCCAACTTTCAACTTATTGGCCAATAACACTCCCTAACTAACTGAACCATAACCTAGTTAGTTTTTGCTGATGTGGCATCTGATGTGGCTTTTTTTTGCTAATGTGGCATGTGACGTGGCGGCTGATGTGGCATTTTTGATGATATGGCCGCTGATGTGGCAGCTAACGTAGCATTTTTCTGATGTGGCAGCTGACATGGCATTTTTTATGACGTGGCAGCTGACATCAGCTAACTTTTTTTTGAACTTTTTTTTTAACGGCAAAAAGTCTATGATTATAGAAAAAGGCCATCAAGCTATAAAACCCACATTACAAGTACAAGTAAAAGAAATTAGACAAGACAAAACAAAATATTTATTTTATGACATCTCTCACATTAAAATCCTTCCATCTCTCCCAATCTAAATCTTTCACCTTTGACCTTTTTTAATCCATAAGAACGAGTTTTCCTTTATCTCTTCCACCGTATTTGTTACAGAAAGTATGCATTTATCAAATTCCAGCGAATTCCTTGACTTCCAAATTTGCCACATGGTTGTAATTATAATGGCCTTTATTAATGTCTTCCAATCCTTCGATCCTATGAGCTTTTCCACACGCTGCAATATCTCTCCAAAGTTGTTGATTTCACCCACAACTGAGAGCTTTAGCCATAACCACACATTCCAGCATGTCACACGAGCCATTAAGCAATTAAATAGTAAGTGTTCTACCGATTCCTCATCTACCCCACACCTCGAACAAAGTTGGCTTTCTAGACCAATACCTCTACGATTCAATTCTACTTTGACTGGGATGCTATTTTTTTGCTGCCCTCCAAACGAATAGGTTGACCTTCGGCGGAACCCATTTGTTCCAGTAACCCCATTCCACATCATCAATATTTTCTTATTTCTTATTTATTTCTCCCCTTAGCATCGCAACAGAGAGTGTCTCATTTTCTTTTGATTTCCATCTCCAAACGTCTTCATTCCCACAAGTGTTGTATCCATTTAATACTCCCAATAATTCAATGTATTGGGTCCATTCTTGAGTGTTCCTTGGCCCACAAACCCATTCCCAAGCCCAAACGTGCCTTTCACAATTTTTAGTAGCACAACTGTGTACCTTTATGTTTTTTTTCTTTTGCCAAGCTATTTATAGAAGGGAATCTATCTCTCTGGTTTGTTTCACCAGCCCATATATCAACCCAGAATTTCGTTTTTTTTTCCATTCCCCAACTTTACAACCAAGTTTTTGCATAATAATAAATTTACCTTTGTTAATTCTTTATCCACCCTAATAATATATTTCCACGTACTGCTTAATTTATTTTTTGAACGGATAAACATAACTGACCTTTTCTTCGTATGAATAGCTTCGGCTACTTTAACCCAAAAAGCCTCCGGATTTTCTTTATACTTCCACCACCACTTCTCTAAAAATGTAAGTTCAGATTTGACTGTTTGCAGCATGGGAGCAGATTACCCAAAAAAATACCTGGGAACAAAAAAGATATCTTGGTAACAAAAACTATAGGGGGTGTATTGGCGAGATCCAACGGTGGAGGTTTGCACTTCTAATATCCCCTATCCATAATCCCCCACACCCTTTTGCTTTTACCATTTTATCCCATGCAACGCACCTCATTTTGCATTTCCTGTTCTTTTTACCCCAAACAATGCCCCGTCTCATAGCTTCAAGGTCCTTAATCACATTTTAGGAACAAGACACAATGATAAATAATAGTTTGGTAGTGCTCCAAGGACCGCTTTTGTTAAAACAATTCTACCCGCCATCGATAAGCATTTAGCCTTCCAAGACGACAACTTGGAATTAAATTTATCAACTATAGGTTTCCAATATTTTACTCTTTTCATGTTTGCCCCAACCGGAATCCCCAAGAAAACGAATGGTAATTTTTCAGCCTTACAACTTATTTCTTTCGCCATTTTCTCCGCTATTTCTTTACGAATCCCACCCCAAATAAATTACATTTACCCAAATTTACCTTCAAGCCCGAACATAAATAAAACATCTTAAAATCTGGTTTACATTTTTAATGTTTCTATCAGACCATTCACCTAGAAATATTGCATCGTCCGCGTAACAAAGACGTGAGATCATTGGTCCCCCATTTGTCACCGAGATACCTTTAAATAACCCAATCTTTATGGCCCTTTTTATTATAACGTCCAAAGCTTCTAATGCTAGGATAAAAAGAAAAGGCGATAAAGGGTCCCCTTGTCTTAACCCATGAGACAATTTAAATTCCGCCGTAGACGATCCATTTACCACACTACTAGAAAACATGGTTTTTGTCATGTAATTTTTGGTTACAAAATGGTAGCAATTTCCTTATTGTCACCAGTTTGCCACCGAAAATACGGTGACAAAAACACCCGTGTCAATTGCCCTAATGCCACCAAATTGCCACCATCTTTATATTTTGCTACCTTATTTTAGCACCACAAAATTGGTCAAAATTATTTGCCACCACTTCATGTTTGCTACGCTCCGCCTTGTTTGCCACCGAGTTGTGATGCATTTTCATACCATTTAGCCACTGATTTGCCACCATTTAACCATCAATTTTTTCACGTTTTATACCATTTAGCCACCAATATTGCCACCATTTAGCCACCAATATTGCTACCATTTAGCCACCATTTAGCCATCGGTTTAGCACATTTTGATACCATTTAGCCACCATTTAGCACCGATATTGCCACCATTTAGCCATCATTTTTCACACAATTTGCGAGTTATGATACCATTTAGCCACTGATATTGCCACCATTTAGCCACCATTTTTTACACAATTGCAACCATTTGCTACCATTTATTTGTTACCATACAGATTACTACGATATTGGTTTTTAATTCAGATTTCTTTTCTCCCTGCTATTTTCATCAAAATTACATATCAATAAAACTACAAATAATATGAAAAAAAGTCTAATAAAATCCCAAAATTACATAAAACATCTTGTTTTCAAAAGCGTATAAAAAATACCAACTAAAATATAAACTAACTAAAATTATCCTAATATTCAAAACCAAGTGTTTATAGCCTATTTTCAAACCGTAGCTGTTAACATAGCTTCAATTTGTGACATCTTATCAAGCAACTCATCTTTATCCACCTTATCTTTTTTTTTATCAGCCAACAACCCCGCAATAATTCCATTGAACCTTTCTTTTTCTTCATCTTTTTCCTTAACGAGCTCCTTGATAACTAAGTTCAACTTTTCAATCTACAAAATAACCAATGAATAGAATCAAGAAATCAAAATTACCGAAAACTAATTGTGGGTCAAGTTGGTTGCAAAGAAAACAAAATACAGCTGTGAGCTACAATTCAAGTGCTAGAAGCTAAATAGCATGTTCCAGTTTGTTTACATATTAAGAAGGAAATTATACCTAATTTTAAAAACATTTTTTTGTATGAAACAACCTGTTAGGATCTGAGGCTTTCATGATTGTGTTTGTTTTTGAGATTTGAACAAATCAAATAGATATGAACAGTTTTAAGTGCAGCGGAAATGAATAACAAACTTTGTAAACACAATCAAAGGAGAATATAGTTTGATAAACAATTGCTTTTCATAGAGTCGAAAGATTACATTGAAAGCAAAAGGTTACAATGCATCTTACAGACTAAACTCCCCCTCAGCCTGATACTTCAGAGTTGGTTGCACAAGATGAAAGGGTTGAATTGAGGAGAAGAACTCTCTCAAAACGAATCAAATACAGTACAGAGTACTGTCATATTTATAGGCAAACCAAACTACTCAGCTGACGTCACCATGATAGTGACATCTAACAGCCTAACAAACTATAAAACACTGGTCTATACAAACTACTGATGTCTAACAACTGATTGATAATAAAATACAAAACAAGTCTAACACTGTTCACGTTCCACTGTTGTGGCCTAAGCACTGATTATTTATCATCAGTGCTTTCTTCAAAAGGTGATCAGTCTTTGAATGAGCAGTGTTTGGGTCTTCAGCAGTACTTAAGAGACAGCAGTAGATAGAGCTCAGTGTTTGCCTTTTAGCAGTCTTTAGCTGTTTCATCAGTGTTTGGTTCATCAGTTGTTCTTCAGAGCAGTACTTAGAGTGTATCAGCAGATAGATAACCACTGTCAAGGGGAGAGCTTAGAGTAAACGTTTGCTTATTGTGAATCCATTGTTGTGACCAGGTTTTGGCTTTACATTATCTGTTCCTCTGGTAGGGTTCAATCCCAACAATCTCCCCCTGGAACAGATAATGCCAAAACCTGTCATTATTTTGGATCTTTATTACTCATCAGTAGTTCCCTTGCTTTACTTTTAAATTCTTCTTCAAATGCTTTGGAACTTGTATCATCTTCATCCCGGCACAGTGTAAGTTCAAGGAGATCCTGCAAATCTTGAACACTAAGGCCTAGTGCTTCTTTCCTTGATATATACTTCACCTCTCCATTGGATCTGACAAGAGTCAATACGTGGGTCTTTTGATCAGAGAGCCACTTTAGTACTTTTAAACCCAATGGATTTCTTGGGAGAGATTTATTTGAAGATGAGCTTTGAGATATTGGCCTTGAGAAAACTTGCAGACTTTCAGACATTCTTTTGAAAGCCATTTCAATGACATCATTTGCTGCAGCTATATCTTCTGCAGTTTCTCTTTCAATCAGCTCCTGCCTTTCAATGTCTGTCATGTCTGTTGAAGTGTTTGGTGATGCAGGTTTGGTTAACATCCTTTTAAAAAGGTTTTGAAGTTTTTCTGAGCTTTCTTCTTTTAGACCCATTTTCATGATGGATTCTGTGAAGTACTCAACCTCCTTTTCTTCCACCTCTTCACTGGTCAACTGTTCTTTTTCTTCTTGGTTTGTCACAAAAGTAGACCGGAACAGTGTTTTGAGGTTTTCTATCTGCTGTTCAAGCTTCATTCTTTGTTCATGCTTCTTTGAGGTGCTTGAAACAGTTATCTTTCTTTTCTTTAGCCTTTCATAGGCTTCATCAGTCTGCTGTTTTGACCATTTTGATATGGCTTCAGCAGTATCCATTTTTGCATCCACCAGCTCTTTTTTCTTTCTCTTATACTCAGCAGTTAGGTCAGCAATGAGTCTTTTGTATTTTCTCCAGTTTGGAGCATTCTTCTTCTTTGTAGGATCATTCTTGATTTTCTCAATCCTTTCTGCCTCATGCTTTAGAGCGACTATTGGCCATTCTTCGAACTGTTGTTCTTTAGCAGGATAGAACTTCTCTTTCATGATGTAGGCTAGATATTGTTTTCTTAACTTTTTCTTTTGATCAGCCTTTTCTTTGATTAGGTCTTGTGCAAACTCTTCTATCTGCTTTACTTTTGTGAAGTTGAACTCCAGTCTTTTACCAATGCCATCTTCGCTTAAACGTTCACGTTCACTCTCAACTTTAGCTCTTAGTTTAGCTTGCCTTGCCTTGATTTTGAGGTAATCATCCATATCATCTGGTGGCATGTAGCCTATGAGTGAGGAGAATCTTCTTTTTGAAGGATCTTCTTCTGTATAGAATTGCCTCATCTCATTTTTGATAGCTTCAAGTTCCAGTGGATGTTGTGCAGCATTAGGATCATGTATACCCTCATCGGCAGAGATTGGCTTTCTTTTTCTGTTGAAGAGCTTTGGTTGTGATGTAGGGAAGGTGAGAGCAGTGGTGGATGATTGACTAACAGCTGTTGAAACAACTGGTGTCTCAACATCTGTTGTCATTACACCTGCTGATATGTCAGCAGATGTCTTCTGCTTTTGAGCAGGGGATGACGGTGGTGAGGTAGTTTTTGATAATGGTGATGTTGGTGGTGACTCATCATCAGGAATGAAAACCCTTCTCCATTTTAATGTAGGAGAGGCTGATGATGTTTTAGGTGGATCAGTGGTTTGAGATTGGATAGTAGTGGTTAGTGATTGTGATTGACTGACAGTGGTTGAAACAACTGGTGTTTCAATCACTGTTGTCATTACAGCAGATGTTGTAACATCTGATGTCTTCTGCTTTATGGCAGGAGGTAGTGGTGATGACATGATTGTAGATGATGATGGTGGAGAGTAGTAGTTGTGGTGGTGTGTGGTAGAGTGGTGTGTGTTGAAGGTATGTGTGTTGATAACATGGCAGCTGTTTGGCTACTGACAGCAGTTTTTGTAACTACTGGTGTATCAGCTGTTTGACTAACAGGTTTTGAGACCTGCTTTTCTTTTTCTTTTTCTTTTTCAGGCTCAATACAAAGGCCATGTTCTATTCCCATTTTCTTCATTTTTCCCAACAGCTTGATATTCTCCCCCTTTTTGGCATTATCTGAAGGGGGGTTAACAAGAAATGATATGGAAGAAGGAACTTTGCCAGAGGCGCTTTGAATACTAGCCTTTATAGCCTTGATATCTGCTTGAGTGTCTTTAAACCTTGATTCCACCATGTTGGTCAGCATTTGTACTTGAATAGCATGCTTTTTTTCAGCCATATGTTGTTGTTTTTCAAGCATGGGTTGAAAGATATTCCAAAGCTCATTTGCGGCAGATGCATGTTGTGCAGGTGCTGGAGCAGGAACAGCAGTCGCTTGTGCTTTCTGAGCTTTCAAAATCTCTTGCACCATATTCTTTATTTCAGCAACTGAATCTTCAAGTTTTTCAACTCTCTCTGTCAATTCCTGATATTTTGAATCATCACCTACTTTAGTAGGATCATCTGAATCCCCACCAGCAGTGGTTATATCAATGTGTGACTTAGGAACAGCGTCCCAAAAATCACCCATTGATACCCCTTGTTCTTGGTACTGGGGACTTCTTTCTTCAGCACTCGATAAACCTTTGATGGTACCGGTGGGTAGATCCAACTCACTGGTGGTTACCGAAGTTTCCATGGAAGAAATTGCCACCTGAACTTTTCACTGAGAATACTATTGTCACACGAACTTTTCAATGAGCACGAACAGTTGCTTAATGACTATTATTACCCCAACCTTTAACTCATACGTGTTTTATGTTTACACTCTTTTCTTTTGACATCAAAAGTTTTGAGATAAACACACTTCTGAGTTTTTGTGAATTTTCTTAATGTATTTTAACATAGTTGATTTTGTCCTTTTGAGGAACTCAACCTGTTTTCAACACATAAGATCTGAATGACTAAAGTTTTAATTTCCCTCTTTTTAAATTACCAAAAACACTAATGTTTTGTGAACATAGGTTTTTGTTAATCTGAGGTTCATACTTTAGCATTTTAATAAGGTGACATCACAATTTCTGTAACAACAATTGAAATCAATCTAGAAAATAAGAAATAATCTCATAGTTTAACAGATATTGTTTTTAGATCTAGAAACCATGAGTGTCTTGTGCATGAATTGACTTGTTGTGTGAAATTTGTGTGTCATATGACATCTTGGTTGATGTACAGAGTTTTTGAATAACCATTTTGATCATGATTTACTCGTTACTCTGTTTTTCAACTGAATACAACCAACCTTAGTATCAATGAATTTTGAGCCGAACTTTTATGTCAAATTGATTGTTAGATCGAATTTGACTGTCCAGGCTCTGAAACCAATTGTTAGGATCTGAGGCTTTCATGATTGTGTTTGTTTGTGAGATTTGAACAAATCAAATAGATATGAACAGTTTTAAGTGCAGCGGAAATGAATAACAAACTTTGTAAACACAATCAAAGGAGAATATAGTTTGATAAACAATTGCTTTTCATAGAGTCGAAAGATTACATTAAAAGCAAAAGGTTACAATGCAGCTTACAGACTAAACTCCCCCTCAGCCTGATACTTCAGAGTTGGTTGCACAAGATGAAAGGATTGAATTGAGGAGAAGAACTCTCTCAAAACGAATCAAATATAACAGTACAAAGTACTGTCATATTTATAGGCAAACCAAACTACTGATGTACCTCAGCTGACGTCACCATGATAGTGACATCTAACAGCCTAACAAACTATAAAACACTGGTCTATACAAACTACTGATGTCTAACAACTAATTGATAATAAAATACAAAACAAGTCTAACACTGTTCACGTTCCACTGTTGTGGCCTAAGCACTGATTACTTAATCATCAGTGCTTTCTTCAAAAGGTGATCAGTCTTTGAATGAGCAGTGTTTGGGTCTTCAGCAGTACTTAAGAGACAGCAGTAGATAGAGCTCAGTGTTTGCCTTTTAGCAGTCTTTAGCTGTTTCATCAGTGTTTGGTTCATCAGTTGTTCTTCAGAGCAGTACTTAGAGTGTATCAGCAGATAGATAACCACTGTCAAGGGGAGAACTTAGAGTAAACGTCTGCTTATTGTGAATCCATTGTTGTGACCAGGTTTTGGCTTTACATTATCTGTTCCTCTGGTAGGGTTCAATCCCAACACAACCCGTAAAGAAGGTGTAATCAAATCATTATGAAATTCCTTAACATTCTCACTAATTTAAGAGCATCAAACCTAACAATAAAAAACAACCATCTCAAACCAAACAAACATAATAACAGTGGGAAACGATACAAATGCATAAAAGTTATTAGTCTAAAAGGATTAAAAATACCTCAAGGTCTTCTCTGCTATGTACACACGGGTCACTATCATTGCCTAACCCGTACCCTTTTCCTTTATTCTTGCCCTCAGCTCGTGACCACAAGTCTTTGTCAAATTTTGGATGTTTATTACGTTCTTTCCCATACTTCTCCTCAAGAAAACCTTCATATTTAACCTAATGGGATAAACACATAATTATATTTTACAAATTTCATTGTAATAAACTTCGTGTTTTTAATTTCGAAATACTTTGTTTAGATTTACTAATCAATTGACTTACCCAAGTCTCCTCTGCCCTAGCATCAACCCATACAAGATTTTCTTCTTGAGCGTCCCCTTCCGAATCAACGTCCAAAAGTAGTGAATTGCTACAACTTAGATCTTTATCCAATGGTCGACTTCCTTTCCTGCAGTGTGATTGCTTAAACGCTTCACGAATCGTCAATTCATGCCCAAGTTTCCTTTCCTATAGAATTTGGAAGTTAATAAAAATGATAATATTGACATGATATATATATATATATATATATATATATATATATATAATAAAAGAGGGAAATTAACAATTTTTACCGCTTTTCTTTTCATGATCACATAGGATTGAGATCCTAGCGTATGTTTGCCGCCGGTTGCCCTACTTCTAATGTTTTTGTTTCTTAAAGACTTTGCTTTCCACTTAGGTGTGTTCCAATGGTCAAGCATTTGTTTCCATATCTCAGATCTTATCCATGTTGGTTTAAAGTCAATAAGATCGGTCATATCGTCTCCAACATTTTTACCTTGTTCCTTCGCCTTAGCTTTAGCCTCATTCCGTACGTTACGCAACAAAGTGGAGAATTTACCAGCAATGCACTTCTCCCAGCACCTATGAATTTGTGCATGGTTTTTCTCATCCCACTGATTATACATCTATGAAGAAAAAAAACCAATAAATAAACATACATAATATTCCAACAAGTTAAATAAAAATTGTCTAAGTACACACACCTGGAATCACTCAAACAATCGTGTCATGTGCTCATTAGGAACATCTCTCCAGCTGTCCCATGGACCGGACCACAAACTTATTAAATTTGATGAATACACATCAACTAATTAACAATATCAAAACCTGATCAATCATAAACCCTATCATCATATGAACATTCATAATTCATAAAACAAACACTCAAAATCATGAAATAAAAGTTACCTGTAAATCAGAAGCACAAACAGAACGTTAAACCAGCAGCAGCAACTGAAAAACAAATCAAACGTTTGTAACCATCTAGTGAAAGAAAAATATAAATTCAATTGAAGAATCGTACAAACCAGCACTCTAAAATAATTGATATTCCAATACTATGTAGATGATTAATTCCACATCAATTGATATTTTGAAGAAAAAAATTCAATCACGGAGAAAAGAAAATTGCATTCAATTAGGGTTCTAGGGTATCAATTGGAAATTAGCTTGTTGGAGTGGACGAGGATTATAATTAATTGTTAGATAATGCATAAGACATATGAATAAGTCATGGGAACAAGAATCATACCTTCTGTTCTTCGATTCAGACTCTCTGATGAATGCTGTATAAAGGGTGAATAATATTATGTTTCTTGTTTTAAACCCTAATTTGCCGTTCAAAAAAGTGGAGAGGCCGGTTACTGAGTTAATTATGGATAATAATATGGCGCCCTAAATAAAAATAATCCCACTCAAATCTCATGGTCACTAATACGGTGGCAATTCAACCACACCTTTGTATTTTTAGATTTTTCTCATGAATTTGCAACCGAAAATAAATGGTCATAAAACTTTTTACCACTTAGCTACCGTGCAATAACAAATACACTTAATTCTCATTATGGTGGCAAATTAGTGGCTAAATTTGCTACCATTTTTTTTTTGTGACAAATTTTGGTGACAATTGCCCATTTTTCTAGTAGTGCCAACACGGAAGCTCTACTCGACTTAAGACTTGCCCCTACTCATTTTCTCCACAATAGTGCAAAATTCATGTCTTTCAAATTGGAAAGCAAAAATTTCCAATTTATAGAGTCATATGCTTTCTCAAAATCCACTTTAAAAATAAAAATCGATTTTATTTTCATTTTTTGCCCAAGATATTATTTCGTTAACGATTAAAGGCCCCTCCAAAATATATCTCCCTTCGATAAATCCCGTCTACGTGTTACTTACAAGGTTAGGTATTACTGGTTTTATTCTCCTAGCAAGGACCTTTGCAATTATCTTGTACATGGTACCAATTAATGATATGGGATATAAATGTTTAATTATAGTTGGATCACGTACCTTTGGCATTAGTGCGATGAACGACGCATTGCATCCCGCCGGAATATTTGGTTGTCTGTGTAACTGTTGCATCATCTTCATAACCGGATCCTCAAAGAAGGCCCAATACTTCTTAATGAGTTTAAACGTTAGCCCATCAGGCTCGGGTGCCTTATATCCCCTACAGGCCCAAACCGCATCGATCACTTCTTGTTTAGAGAATTCCCCAACTAATTGCTTCGCCTGTTCATCCAAAAATTTTCGAAAGTCTCTTCTATCCATTGATGGACGCTTTCCCAATGGTTCCTCAAACATTTTCATAAACTCCTCCATAATACCTTTTTTTACTTCTTTTGGCTCACAAGTCGCCTCCCCCTCCCATCCCCTCCCCCCAATTACAATTCTGTTTATACGGTTCCTAGCTTTCCTGAAGTTTATCATTTATGGAAAAAGCCAGAGTTTTCATCTCCTAGTTTTACCCTATTCAACTTTGCCTTCTGTTTTAAATCTGCGAGCTTTTGTTTCCCGTACTTCCTAATTGTTAGTCTCCCTTCTCTCCTAACTTCCTTTTCTTCATCTTTTAATATTTTCTTTTCCGCTTCCTTTTCTATCATCTCCACCAATTTTGTAGCTGCCAAAATTTCTTTTTCTTCTTTCTTCTTCTCCTCTTTTCTCCACTCTTTTATTTTAGTCATTAGATTTTTAAGAATTGCTCCAAAGTTTTTGAAACAATCCCCACTCGTCACATGTGTATCAAAGTACCCTTTGATTATATCATCAAAACCTACTTTCCACATCCAAGAATTGTACAATCTGAATGGTATCGACCCATAATCCACCGTTAGGCACGTCAATACCAATGGATTATGATCCGATAAGTAACTAGGTATTGCTTCCAGTTTTGCCCCTTGCCATTTATTCATAAACGAGTCGCACACCAAAACTCGGTCAATTTTGCTCATACAAGAGCCATTTTCTGGCATAAAAGTGAACCTCGATCCTGTCATCTGATATTCTAAAAGCCCTGCTTCAGCTATGAATCCATTAAAAAACATGGCACTGTTGACATCAAATTTTGAGAACACCGTATCCTCTTCCTCTCTAACTTCGTTATAATCTCTGACCATAATCCACATCCCCTCCAAAAAAATGCTTAATCCGTTACAGATCCACCCATAAGTTTCTTTTTATCGTGTTGTTTGGAGCATATATATTAACCATGTTTATTTTTTCATCCAAACCTTCAATCTCCCCTGAAATTACCACAAAAAAACAAATCCTGCTTAATTGTATATGTTCGATTGAAAATCGACGGGTTCCACACAGTTACTAGACCCCAGATCTTCCCTGTGCATCTACTATCTCTATCTCCAAATCATCATTTGGCCAAAAATTCCTAACTGTTTCTACACTTAAGTTGCCCATTTGTTTCTCCTGCATGCATAGACACTGAATCTTATTCTCCACTACCAAATTTTGATGATATGGCCGCTGATGTGGCATTTTTGATGATATGGCCGTTGTTATGGTTCGGTTAGTTAGGGAGTATTATCGGCCAATAAGTTGTAAGTTAGGAGTGCTGGTGTACAAATTGAAAGTTGGGAGTGTTATTGGCTAATTGGTGAAACGAGTTCGATTTAGTTAAACGAGTAAGAGTGTAAGACATGTTAATCCAAAACTTGTTTATATTCAACTAGTAGTCTAGTGCAATAATAGGGCGGCTCTTCCGTTAAGAAAGTAAACTTTTTTTTTATTATTGTTATAAAACTAGCGCTAAAATTAAGCCCTCAATGACGGGTTTGAAACATAGATACTGTGAGGATGTTAAAATTTGTAATGCTCAGATTTGACAAAATTAAAAAAATTAATTTAATTATTAAACTTTGAAGAAAAAAATATAAAAGGAAAAATTAAACAAAAATAAGTTAAGAGGTTGACTTTTCAATCCTAGTGAATTTAAAGAGAAGAGATTGATTTTGCAATTCGGATAAACTTAAGAGGGGGAGGGGGGCCCCCGATTTTATTGCCTTTTTGGACCATATATCACTTGCAAAAAATCTTTTTCTATCTATAACAACGTGTTTAGGTTCAAGTTGTCTTAACGTTAATTGCACATGAGGGGGGGATCCCCCGATTTTATTGCCTTTTTGGACCATATATCACTTGCAAAAAATCTTTTTCTATCTATAACAACGTGTTTAGGTTCAACTTGTCTTAACGTTAATTGCACATGTTAATTTGTCAGCTTGAAGAGGAAGAAGTGGACTTGAAGCAAGTAAAGATAGCAGGGAAAGAACTTGGGTAATTTCTTGATGTACCATTAGGGTATTTTAACGTTTGTTTTAAGATTGATCCTAAATGATCTAATATCAATTTTAGGTGGCATTTCAAAATTTTGAAGTGTTGAAATCTCTTGGACACAATGAGTTCAACATTTGAAAGAGTGAACACATTTGGATAAAACATATACTTTTCAACTCACATAAACAGAGATACTACGGCCATGTGTTTCGGGTCGGTTCAACGATTTGGGCCAAATAAGATTTATCACATAATAAAAAACACGATACAATAAGAAAAAATGAAAGTAGCAAACACATTTCCTATTTCTCTAAATGTGGTTTACTTTTGTCAGCACAATCCACACCAAAATCAATTCACAGATCAAAACTAATATCATCTATTTTAGATTTAAAAAAAAAACCCTTCAAAAAATAAAATGGAACCCTTCAAAAAATATAACAGCAAGTATATGACTCGAACCCGGGCTTTCAAGTTTAGAAACGGGGAACTTAACCACTAAGCGATTCATCTAATTATATTGGTATACTCTTAAAAAAGAATTATAACATATATAAGATTTTATTTTTAAAACGTGCCCTTCGGAATCTTGGACCCTGGCCGGTGGTCCTCTCCGCCCACCTCCAAGGCCGCCCCCGAAGAAGTGGACTTGAAGCAAGTAAAGATAGCAGGGAAAGAACTTGAGGAATTTCTTGATGTACCATTAGGGTATTTTAACGTTTGTTTTAAGATTGATTAAACCACTAAATGATCTAATATCAAATTTAGGTGACATATCAAAGTTTTGAAGTGTTGAAATCTCTTGGACACAATGAGTTCAACATTTGAAAGAGTGAACACATTTGGATAAAACATATACTTTTCTACTCACATAATCTATTCAAAAAATTTTACTAAGAGAAAGATGATTGAGGCAGTGCAAGTGGAATGGCAGATCATGACACTCATAATATAAAACTCTGGGTTTTACATACATATCGAGATAGAGCTTTGAAAAACAAGGACCATATATTAGTTTTGATCAATGGATGAGATTTAAATTCAAGGGAATTTTCAAAATATCCCAACCCATGTTATACACAACTAGAAAAATGGAACTTTTCAATATGTTTTTCAGTTGCAAATCTGAATTTGCGACGGATTTGTCACAAAAATCTAACGTTGGAAAAAGCCCCGTAGAAAACTTTTTGCAACGCATTTACTACACAAATTTCAACTTATTTGCAATGGAAATATTGTGTTGGAGATTTGTAACGCATTTCCTACGATTCCTTAATTACTCTTGTATAATATTTGTGACGCATTTGCAACGGAAATATGGCATTGGAAATTTATTTGTAACGCATTTCCTACACTATTTCTTAAAGAATTTGCAACACATTTGTAACGAAATACTTAAAAAAAATGTTTTAATTTTCTGTATAATTTTTTTTTTTTTAAATTGCATGAAAAATCACCAAAAAATATATAGAAAAGATTAAAAAAAACCTGCTTTAAATTCACTGTACTTCGAAAATAATACATAACGCAAGTTCTAGTGTTTTTAAACCATAAAACTAACATGCGTATACGTCTAAAAAGACAAATAAATGATAAACAATTGAAACTTGTGATTGCCAACGTCTCGTAAAGGTTACAGAGTGTTTCAAGCTTCCAGTCTTCTTTCTCCACATTCAAATAGAATTGTTTGATACCTTCCAAAGTGAGTTCATCCCACTCCATAAGAATCCTAACCAGTTTGTTGCGGATAACACGCCAACATGAACTTTTGATGGCAACAACCGGAAGATATCATAGATCCGGAACCAAAAAAACCACTTGTTAGACGCTAATTACTTCTAGTAAAATGTAATTTGACCATATATACCTAATCCTTGAACCCCGTTGAAAGCATTTCATCAGCCTCATCAAGAACAAAGGGACTGTCTGTGCAACAGGTCAAAAAGACGTCCAGGTGTGCCAACAACGGGTACCTCGGCTGAGAGAATATGTTGGTCCTCACGAACACTGGTCCCACCTAGGGGTGCAGATGAGCCAAGCGGCTCACGAGCTACTCGAGATCAGCTCGAGAAAAAGCTCGAAACGAGCCTCGAGCCTTATCGAGCTCGAACCTAAAACAAAGTTCGTTTATTTATCAAGACCGAGCTCGAGCCTGGCGTGTAAAGCTCGTCGAGCCTTATTGAGCTTTAGTGTAATATTAGTTTATTAATATTTAATGACATTTACCCCTTATTTAAGGTTGTTCTATCCTCACCCTTTTAGTCACGACTAAAGAACAAAATAAATTAAAATAAACTCAAATTAAACTAGCTTTTATGAATTAAAGCAGCATTAGATGCAGCTTACATTTCCAAACAGAAACTGCATCGATTACCTGAGTCATGAGCAACCCATAACCTTTCTTGCCTTCCCTTCTGAACCAATCTTGCCCAAATCTAAGACAATATAAACTAACAGGTTGCGTTGGGTAATAAACGACTTAACGGGTCAATTGAGAAATCATAATGCATACAAATCTAAGACAATTTTCAACCAGTTGACAAAAAAGGGTGTCTATACACTAACCATTACCCACTGTAAACACTTCAAGTCATCAGCATTATCACTATCTTAACAAACACAAGAAAAAGAAAAAATCAACAGATAACACTTGATTACCTCAATAATTTTCACCATCATTCTCTCTAGTAGTAGTGATCCATCGGTTGTACCTTAAAGCCCAACGTCAACGACACTGGTAACTCAGCTAGCAGGAGCCACCGACGCTTGCACCTTCATGAACGATTACGATTAAAATCAAAACACCAATCGGAATCACATGATTATGATAGTTCTAATTCCCCTGAAATGAAAAATTTTAAGTTGAAAGGATCTCAATGCACCTGCCAGACGATAAATCCGATGATATAAGCTCTGCAAATTCGTGTTTTTTTTTTTTTTTTTTGCATTCTACGTGAAAAAATGGTAAAAAAAAATGGTAAACCGTAAGGTTAATCGTGCATCATACTGTTGAGTTTCGACGAATTCATCAGCAAATAAGGGTTTTAATCTAGCAAATATGGATGCAAGTGGTTTCTTGAATTGAATATAAGTAAAATCGTTTAATATGCATTTCATTGACCACTAGGTCTAATTAAGAAACTCTTTATCTGCAGTACATGAAACACAACCATTCTATAGAACCTACGTCAAATTTCAAGTAACAGTCACCATAGATATTGCCTACCTCTCTTCTTTTCTTTTACTTTCATATCTATATATATATCATCCCCCATGTCATACATTTAATGTAATTACTAATATATTAGACCATGTGTAGTGGTAAGGGAGAATAATGCCCCCACCTTTGGGCGTTTTCCGCCATGTGGCAGTACAGTCAGCAAGAGGCATTATTGGGATTTTTTCTAAAATGGGTGTAGTGGGGATGTGGGCATTATGTTAAAAGGGTGTAGAGAATTAAATAAAAATAAAAAACCCAACAGAAAAAGCTATTGGCCAAGAAAAAGGAAGATGGTCCTTCACTTTTGCACAAAGCGTGATTTAAAAAACGCCTCGGGGGCTTTTTTGAAAAATAACGCCCAATGATGCCCAGGGGGTGGGGAGGGGGCGTGTTTGGTGGCAAATTTTGAAAAAATATCGCCCATTACGCATGGTCTTACCAACCAAAATTGTGGTAATATTGTCATAAACGATATACTTCTGATCTACGACGGTGAAATGGGACCGGTTAACAACAACAATCAATAGCTTACCGATGAAAGTTATTCGAACTGTTGAATATGATTATTGCCTAATTGGTTCAATATTAGCTCCCAAATTTCCTTCGGTAAATTCGTCGTAGTTGTGATTCATGATCTGATCTGGTTATTGATCGATAAACTGGAAGATGAATGGATTGAAAATGTGAAGATTGTGTGATTATGGAAGTGATGGATTCAAATTGGATTAATTTGGTGATCCAAGAGAAGTGGTGAAAATTTGGGGATTTAGGGTTTTGAATTTTAATTTGGCAAACGTACTTTGACAGAAGGTGTGGTTTGCATAGTTTGAGATTTTAAAAGTGATGGCAGAAATGTAAATTGATGCAGCGTTTATAGGGCCCCGTAATGTAAGGAGTTTTTTAACTTTTAATCCGTTACAAATGGGTAGCAAATTGCTACGCAATTCCAACATAGTAATTAATAATAAATTAGAATTAGTAGGTTTAAGTAAGTTTACGTTGCAATTGTGTTGCAAAATAGTAAAAATGTATTTGATAATAGTACATTAATTAAGTTAATAGTTTTAATGAAATATTTCCGTCACATTTGTGACAAAACCGTGACAAAATCAGGTTTTTTGTTTGTGTCGCTATTGTGTCACAAATTTGTTTGAAAAGTTATGGGTTTATTTTCCGTCATATATGCGTTGCAAATATGTCAGAATTTGTAACATATTTTTTGTTGGAAATTTTTGTAACAAATTGAAATTTTCTAGTAGTGGTATAAATACTCACTCAACTTGTGTAACTTTTCCAAAAACATTACTAACTTTACATTAAAAGTTTGTTATAGTAAGCCTTGATAAACAGATACCATCAAGGCAGCAATAAAACATTTATTTAGTAAAGCTATTTATATATCAACAATGATAACGTTAATAATAACAATTAAAGACTAGAGAAAGTAACGAAATTATTTGTTTATCATGGTCGTCATTCCTTGTATTGATGAACTCAACAATCCTATCTATATCTATACATCTTTTTTTTTTTTAACGGCAAATTTGGATCACTGACGGACCACTGGAGTATCATCGTGCCACCAGCGGAACCACCCGATCATATCCATCTCCACTAGGCATAATGCCTATACACCAATTCAGGAGGAAACCCAATAAATATGGGAAAACCCCCTTTGTGGGAATCGAACCCAGGACCTATTAGTCCCAAAGTCTTATCTCACCCCCAAAATGCCACTAGGCTATAGAGCCATGGACACAATGGTAATTTCCAAAAAAAAATTAAGATGGCAACCCAAAAGGCAAAAACAAATTCTCATTTTTAACACTTTTTCTTCCCATCCCTCCCTCAACTTATGCCTAATCTCATACCACCTTAGGCCAATTAAGAAATCTTCAGCCAGTCGAACTTCTTGCAACCCTTAGCGCAGTTATTAATTGGATTAATACTCCGTCCCATCACTTCCATAACTCCCATAATTACAGCCATATAACCCTGATTGAATTCAACATTTACTTCACCGACCCCTAATTGCTATTTGAAAACCAAGAATCTTGAAGTGAAAACAATGGCCGATGAAAACACAGCGACACCGAGGAGAGACCCATCAATAATCCAGGTATCCTTTCTCCCCTTCATAATACCCTTTTACATCTCGATCTCACTTGCTCATTTAAGTTCTCTTTTGTCGAATTTCCTATTGGGTGTTTGTCGTAAAGTATGTGTCTTGAATAAATTAAGTAAATTTACAGCTTCATGAGTTCTCTTTTCTGTAAGATGAACCAATTATATGCTATGCTGTTATTTTGCATTTGAGCCTTTAAATTATCTCGATTGGCGATGCAGAAAAGGTGTTTGTGCAAATGCCTTAACTACTTAGGGAATTAATTAGGAAGTTTGATGGTGTAGAATTAAGCTAAACCTTAGAGGTGATTTTGAATAATGGGTCTCAGTTGTTTCAGCATCAATTCGTGATCTGTGTTTGTTAATTATTGGGTTAAGGTTTGAGTTTTATGGCTGCAATTACTGTAAGACAGGGGGTTTTGATGTTTGAATCACTGTTTTCCATGTATATAAAAGTAGAATCAAGAATGTAGACGTTGAAATTTGTTTGATATGGGTGATAGATGTAATTGTAGCTTTCCATGTATATAAAAGTAGAATCAAGAATGTAGACGTTGAAATTTGTTTGATATGGGTGATAGATGTAATTGTAGCTGGAAATTGGTATAAAGTATAAACAAATGGAACATTGTTTGATTCTTTGGCTGGTATCTTATCTTTTGATCTGGTCCACTAGCAGCTTGTTGAACAAGATTCTGAAGGACAATGTGGCTCAGAATCCAAAACCATTGAACGAGCTTGTCAAGAGGTAACAATTTGTTTACTTTTTTACTTCACTGTTTATTTTTTCTTGGCTAGGAAGCTTAGATTGAATCTCATAAAGTTAGGGTTGTTTGGGATTATAGCTCATTTATACAACTTATATGCTCATTGTGTTTTTCTAAAATAGACAACCACTTTAAAGCGTTTGGATGAAAAAGCATGTATATGCTTATCTACTTATTTGAGAGTGAAAATAAGTTGTTTTCAATAAACAGCTTTGAGATCACTTATTTCAAACTGATTATTTTTAGTGGATTCTAGGGGTGTTCATAAAGCTCGTGGCTCGGTTGAAACTCGCTCGATAAAAGCTCGAAAAAAGCTCGTTTTGTTTTCGAGCTGAGCCGAGCCAGCTCGTTTTGTAATCGAGCCGAGCTTGAGCCAGGGGTGCTCAGCTCGTGGCTCGGGTCGATGGCTCGTATGTATTTGTGTGTGTATATATATGTATTTTAGAAATGTGTGTTCATTTTTTTATTTTTGTTTTTTTATATATATGTATCCCGGAATAGTGGAGGAGTAGTGATGTAGTGCCCTTGTATAAGAATAAAGGAGATGCCCAGTGTTGTGGGAACTACAGAGAGATTAAGCTACTAAGCCACACTATGAAACTTTGGGAGCGGGTAATTGAGACTAGGATTAGAAGAGAAACTCAGGTTACGGTAAACCAGTTTGGTTTCATGCCAGGGCGCTCAACAACGGAAGCGATTCATATTCTACGAAGATTAATGGAAAAGTACAGGGAGAAAAAGCGAGATCTACATATGGTTTTCATTGACCTTGAAAAGGCTTATGACAGTGTGCCACGTAGACTGAATTGGGAAAGCTTGGAGGGTAGGGGAGTTCCGAGGAAGTATATAGACTTAATTAGGGATATGTATGATAGGACTGTTACTAGGGTTCGTGCACCTGTAGGAGATACAGAGTCTTTCCCCGTGGAAGTAGGACTCCACCAGGGGTCCGCGTTGAGCCCGTTGCTTTTTGCGGTTATCTTGGATGAGTTATCCAAGTCTATTCAAGAGACAGTTCCGTGGTGCATGCTTTTTGCGGACGATATAGTGCTAGTTGCTGAAACTAGACAAACCCTAAATGCGAGGCTAGAGGAATGGAGAATAGCGTTAGAAGGCAATGGTTTAAGGATTAGCCGGTCTAAGACTAAATACCTTTATTGTAATTTCAGCGGTGCAGGTGACAACGAGGACACTCAGGTTATCATTGAAGGTCAAGTGGTCCCACAAAATGACTAAGTTCAAGTACTTAGGATCGTTTGTGCAAAGGGATGGGGAGATAGATAGTGATGTATCTCACCGCATCCAGGTTGGCTGGTGTAAGTGGAGAGCAGCCACTGGGATATTGTGCGACAGGAGGTTCCCGACAAAATTGAAGGGAAAATTCTATAGGATAACAGTTCGACCGGCTATGTTATACGGGACAGAGTGTTGGGCCATCAAGAAAACTCAAGCGCGCAAGATGGAGGTAGCGGAGATGAGAATGTTGAGGTGGATGTGTGGCCACACAAGGTTAGACCGAATAAGAAGTGAGGTTTATAGGGATTGGTTAGGAGTAGCTAGTATATCAGACAAGTTAAAAGAGGGGAGATTGAGAGTGTTTGGGCATGTGAAGAGGAGGCAGTTAACAGAACCAGTTATAGCAGTGGAAACCATAACAGTGGAAGGAAGGAGAGGTAGAGGCAGGCCTAAGTTGACTTGGGATGAAATACTTAGGAAAGATTTGGTAGAGTTGCACCTCTCTGTGGACAGGGTTCAGGATAGGAGTTCGTGGAGACGTAGGATTAAGGTTAAGGACTTGTAGGGGAGGGTATAGACGTGCCCTAGCTTTGCCTTGGGAAGGGGTGTTACTTTTCTTTTACACTTTAGGTAGGTTAACATATGATGATTTTCTTGTATCTATGCCTATGTGTGCATGCTAATGATCTATCTGACTACTGCTACGCTATTTACTTATCCATCTTTCATATATCTACCTGTTGGTTGTTTTGGAGCCAGGGGTCTCTCAGGAAGCAGCCTCTCTATTCGTAGGATAGAGGAAAGGTTTGCCTACATCCCACCTCCCGCAGACCCTACGAATAGTTCTGCTATTTGTGGGATATACTGGGTATGGTTGTTGTTGTTGTTGTTATGTTATCTATACTTGTAAACAAAATTAAAAATAAATTAACGATCTGGCTTGAGCTGGCTCAAAGTTTTTATGAGCCGAGCTCGAGCTCGACTTTTTAGCTCGGAAAAATAATCGAGCTGAGCTGGCTCGTTTAAGTTCGAGCTCAAGCCCAGCCTGGCTTCACATTCTATCTTTCAAAAACAAAATTACAAGGGATTGATGGAGTACGAAATAATAAAACTGATGAAAAATTGACTTTTCACTTAAGATCATGAATGGCAAAATTGTATGGTCGGATTATGTAAATGGTTGAAACATGTGAATTGGTTAAGAATGAGTAGCTTTTAAACGCGTATCAAATTAGGTCGGGTTAGAAAAGGTTGTGTTAGAGCGGGTTCACCCTCGTTATTTGTTTTAATCCGTCCCAGTGAGGGTCCGACCAGAAACCCAAAAGAACCCATAATAATGCAGGTCGAACTGATAGATTCTAGGGTGGGCCCAACCGCGTGCTAATTTAGACGCCTGACTTCCAGATCGTTTCATATGTTGAATTATCCAGAAATAATTAAAAAAAAAAACTCTCAAAGCTTATCATGGCCATGGATATATCAAACTTTAGGTTTATGATATTCACGTCTCATTAAAAATAATGGCTTTTTGTTGTATTTCTTTCATTAAAGTCCAAAACTTTGCTTATTTGTGATTAAAGTTTTGCAACGAAATGGGTTTATATGGTTAGCTGAAACTCATATTACATTGATGATTGATCTCAAAATGGAATCTAAATGATTCAAGATTTCATTCATAATCAACGTTATTGTTGATAACACTAAAGGTTGAACCTGAAGTACTTGAATTGGGCTTTGAAATTCAATACTTGATCTTATGCCCTTGAAAAAAGTGCAACAATGGTTAAAGTTTATATGCAGTTTCCATTTTTTGACTCACTATTGCATAGATTTTTTTGAGATATTTTAGTTATTGACATGAAGCATTGTTACAATATCTGTCAGGTGGAGCATTTGGAGGGAACCGAGGTGCACGACCAGGTGCCTTTTCGTCGTTATATGTACGTAAAAGGACAATGTTCTATTCCGTGGCATGTGACATATTTTCAATCTTTTACTTCTAACTTTCTGTTGCGTGTAAACGGTTAATTTCCAGGTTTGCGATGTAAGATCAAGGGTGCTGGCAGGTGTGGCTTTGGGTTAGGATCCGCAATGGCGTTACTTGCGGGAAAACGAAGGGCGAAAACCGGGATCTTTCTTGATTCGTATCTTTTATATTACAACTTGCGCTTCGTATGTTTAATGTAAACTAAAAACCCCTCTAGAATTTTTTTGGGTGCCAGAATGTATATAGAATGAAACATACATCAATTAACTATCCCATGTAGCCGGTAAAACCTTGCATTGCCATGAAGTGCGGGGGCTTTTACACGCATACACACCTTATATAGTATTTTTTTTTTTTTGGAATCGTTTGAAGGCTTGACTTATTTTCCCACCCCTTATTGTCGACCTCGCCGCAACGCGCGGGTTTCCCACCAGTAGTCTTTAAATTATAACAATCAACTTAAATAGTTTTCACCATTATTCAGTCGATTCGTTGAAAATTTGTACAAAGATCCAAGAACTCGTAGACATTACATATTATTCATTTAGCAAGATTATGTGTATTCATGGAACAAAGAACAACTAGCAGACTTCACATGTTAATTAGTTTTGAAAGCCACAAGTGTTAAAGGAGAGTTTAAACTGCAACATCTGCATATGAAGGGAATACCTTTTCCACATCAATAATGTCTCCAACACTCACAATCTTCCCCATGTTAGTCTTATCTTCACACACCAGCATCTGCCCTAGGTAAACCTACAAAATTCATTCAACCCATTTAAATACTTTTGACTCACATGCGTGTGCACATAAAGGAAGACTTAAAGGTGTTAGGCCACTTACCCCCTTAAATTGGTTGGTCTTGGTGTCCACTTCCAGGACTTTAGATGATCGGAACTTCATCATGGTTTCGGTTGGTTCACTTCCTTGCGTTCCATCCTCTTGATTGATAGTAGGTACCTGAGAAGAAAAGATAATAACAATATTACGAAAGCCACAAGAATGTACTTTTCTAGTTTAAGAATGATATAGAGTACCAATTCGGGAAAATTCATGGCCCCAAACTACAAGAAACCTGAGCAATAGGGGCGACGACTGTTGTCGCTATTAATGGCCAAAATCGTCGCTAAAGGCAATAGTGGCTACATGTCGTCGCTAAAGGCTAAGGATTTGAGGGAACAAGAGGATGTTGGCAGTGCAAAGGGCGGCAGTCAGTTCTGGGTTGCAGGTGGCATGAAGGCGATGGAATCGTCCGGGTGGCGTGGTGTGGTTTGGGGGAAAGGGGGAAGCGTTGTTTGGTGGGGGTAAACAAGCCCGCCAAGGGTTTTAGCTCTTTACATGTGAAGAAAACACATCAACCGTAGATCCTTTACCTCACGACGGCTTGAAATCATTAAATAGCTGAAACACGGATTTGACTTTTAGGGGCGACTTTTTATATGTCGCCCCTAAAGAGGTCGCCCATAATGCTATGTTTTCTTGTAGTGCCACTAATACCTTGCTAACTAATGATGTGAGTAGATAACTTGCAACTTACGCTAGACATGTGATAGATACCGGAAAATAAAGGGTTGATTTATTGAAATAATAAGATAGTTGGCCTGATTCGAGATGGCTAATCTCCAATACAAAAACACTTAGATAATCAAACTAAACAAGACATAGAAAACTAGGGCAGAAATGAAATACTTAAATAAGAAATAGAGAGGTTACTAATCCTAAAGTTTAGCCCTTAAATTCAGCCCTTTGACTCGTTCTTGATTTTCACTCCAATAGCAGTCAACCCCCATTAATTCAGCCCTAAATCTTTGCTCTTCATTGATTGGGTCAAGGTAATTGAACCGGGACTCATTGGATCCAGATGGGTCAACCCGCTGACAAGGTAGAGTCCTATCAATACTTCCCTCCCGGAGAAACGACTTGTCCTTAAGTCGATTTGGCAAAAAACTGATATGCTCCTATCATTAATTGTTCCTTGAACCGTTCAATGGAGAGATGGTGGCATGTAGTAGAGTTTTGAGCTGCTTGTTGGTCGGTGTCGAAAACCCACCTTTGTGCCATCCCATACTGATTTGGCAGGTCATTTTGACACCTGGTTGAAGTTGGCAGTGATGCGATCGGTGGTACAAGAGCTGCTGGAAAGTTTGTCCCTTGTGTGGGCGTGGTTGTAAACAACACGGTGGAGGGTACTCGTAGAACGGGTGTGATTGTTGGTGATGGTGGAGGTTTGTTTGAGGACGTAGTGAGGCAAGAAGAAGTGTAGGTAGCGATGTGCTTTGGTGGCAATTCAACGGTAATATGTGGTGGGGTGGCAGAGGTAGGCGATGGATATGCTACTGTTGGGGGTTGTGCTAGAGGAGATGGTGGTGTAGAGGCAGGAAATGATGGTGAGGATGATATGGTCCCCTTGACCAGATTCGTCAATGGGTCTTGAGGTTCATCCCCAGGTTCTAAATTACGTTTAGGATGAGCAATGTGAGTAGGGATGATAGGATCAATCGCTGGACTAGAACGTACCATGATACCAGATGTTCCATACATCTGGGCCTTGATTGTTTCAACATCATTCTTCATGGCTACAAAAATTGAATCCAGTCGCGCTCCTATGGCTGCTAATTGAGCAGCGATAGCATCTCTGTAATCTCCGGGTTTCTGATCCATCTTCTCTTCGTTTCCCGGCAAGGGAACCAAATGATAGATACCGGAAAATAAAGGGCTGATTTATTGAAATAATAAGATAGTTGGCCTGATTCGAGATGGCTAATCTCCAATACAAAAACACTTAGATAATCAAACTAAACAAGACATAGAAAACTAGGGCAGAAATGAAATACTTAAATAAGAAATAGAGAGTTTACTAATCCTAAAGTTTAGCCCTTAAATTCAGCCCTTTGACTCGTTCTTGACTTTCACTCCAATAGCAGTCAACCCCCCATTAATTCAGCCCTAAATCTTTGCTCTTCATTGATTGGGTCAAGGTAATTGAACCGGGATCCGTTGGATCCAGATGGGTCAACCCGCTGACAAGGTAGAGTCCTATCAACATGTGACCTATAAGTTGTTAGAGGGGAATGAGAAACGTTCCACCCCTTGAAGGTTGATAGGCATGCAATTGTTAAATTCAAGTTTTCAAAATAAAAGACAGCGTAGACGAAACCTGTGTGTTGGGTGTGAACCAGTGGGCTTTGAAATACTAGCCCACTAGGTTTGGGTCTATTTGTACTTAACCCCTCATCAGGGGGTAGGGGGATTAATCTTTCACTGCCTCTCACAACGCAGATGCTTCTCGTAGTATAATATACTGATTTGATTGTCAGAGTATCGGCGGGGCTTTAGCCCCATGGACCTTCTAACGTGTTGTTTCATGGTGCATACAACTTTGTATTTGGCTCAGGAAGACAAGATATTGTAGGTCCGGCTAGGAGAGGATCTAGTCGCCTAATCCTTGTGTACAAACCAACCCGGTTGTGCGGAATCCAACCGAGAAAGGAAAACCGAGATAGAACACGTAAATGCACGACACACAATATTCACCGATTAACACCTCTGTATTAATACGTATGAAAGGTCCAGTTACAAGCTCAATGTTTACAGATGTACTCTATAAACTCTCTCAAACTCTCGTGAGTGTGTGTGCTGTCGACAGAATGCTCTAAGTGTTCTCCATGTTCTACACTGAAATGAACACACAACATGGGTATTTATACCCAACACAGCACGTCTGGTCGAAGGATCAGATAGATTGATCGAAGGATCATCTATCGACCAGAAACCTGTCGAAGGATCAACATGTACCTCGAAGGATGACATCTTTCGAGGTCCATCAACATCTATCGACGGTTCATCTTTCGAGCTCATCGAAGGATATAAACAATCCTTCGATGACTCATCCTTCGACACACACATCATACAACCAATGTGCTAACTGTTTGGCCAAGTCAAACCAGGAGGATGGTTGACTTGGTCAAACTTACATCGAACGCACAAAATAACAAACCTAAGACGTAACTCAGACTAACACAAGACATCGTTTTGTATCATGACAAAATACAGACAAAGTACAGACACAAGTGCACCAACAAACTCCCCCTTTGCTGTAGCTTTGTGTCGATCTTCATGTCTTCAAGTCTTTGACGTCCTTTCAACTGAGTTGAAACCAAATCGAACTGAGCTGAGTCGAACCGAGCCGAGCCGTGTCCACAAAATATGTATCAACAAACTCCCCCTTGGACGCTACTCGTGAGGTTCGACTTCGATGTCTTCCACGTCGGAGGATCTTCAAAGTCTTCACGTGTCGTAAGTAGAAAGTGTATCAACAAACTCCCCTTTTCATTTAGGCAGTGTGTCAATAAACTCCCCCTTAGATTGAACTCTCCATTGAGTCATGCTCGTGAATCTTTTGACTTGTCAAATCTTCAGATCCTTGTGGTGTTTGATGAAGGGTCAGCGGCAACTCGATCATTTTATCCTTTGAGTGCCTCCACTTCGTGTCTTCATTCCAAAGCTTGTCATCGAACATGTTTTCCTCGCCTTTAGCATCTGCACATGCAAGAAAGCTAAACGCATAATGAGAACAACCGCTTGGAATATAGTTAACATTTAAACAAACGACACATATGAGATCAAATCTCAATCAAACACCAACCGACAATAGTTTGAAAGTTTAGAAAATGTACAATTTTAATCCTTTAACTTTCAAAATATGTTAACTTCGACCATTTATGAAGGTGCAATTGTTTTCCGGCTTAGAATCAGGATTTTGGGAAGGATAGACTCGAGTTCCAACATCAGTCAATAAAAAAAAAGAAGCAAAATCTTTTTGGATTTTATAAAGTTTATATTAAAACACACCTAAAATCTTTTTAAAATTTTTCATTTTTCAAATGTAAAGACGGAAAGCAATAAATAAATATATACAAAGATACAGACACGAAAAGCAGTAAATAAATATTTACATACATTCTTTTTGTGAGTTTCGAGGGTAAGAGAATCATATCAGTGTACGGTCATGTCAAAACGCTCTTGTTGTTCTTTTAGTTAACAATTAGATAAGCATCCTATAACAATTTTCGGTATTGTTGTCCACATAAGCTCAACTTATCAGATGTAATCATGGCGAGGGGATACGTTAAGGTATGATTTATACTTACCGACCGGTGTTCATCCACATCACGACACATTCCCGTATCAAGGTATGCACGAGGGTTCATCTTACCGGTGAGTATACCGATTATCATCTGTTTGACCGTATATGAAAAGGTGAGTAACTCACTTATTTTGATTGAAAACAAGCCCTATGTGATAGAATCACTTATTGATGAGGAACTTGATTTTCAGATGCATGAGGGCACAGGAGCAAGTCCGTGAACAGGTCAGTACTTTCGTACAGCAGAGAGACGAACTTGACTCCCGGATAAATGTGATATTTTATCACTTATTTTGAGGGACATGTGATTGTTGATCACTTATTGAGGTCGTATGCAATATGTACACGTATGTATGGTATCATGGAAGAACTAGACTTTGTCTTTTATAGAAACAACCATGATACCCAGATGATAAGCAGCATAAAGACCGAATATCTCAGAACCTCGGCAATCTATCAAACGAAATTTCGGTACTAAGACCATATGCCAATGAATGGTTCCCACCTGGTCTTCAGTCGGATTTAAGTTTATATCACCCTGCACACTTTAAAATGATTGTGAGCCTACCGATACATCTTATATAGAGCTGCTTATTGTTTTTCATTTAAGGTTTAAAGAGGTTTGAACAGACCACTGATGTACTATCATTTTCTCTTTTACTCGCCAGGAAACTCATTTTTGTTTTTCTATTGTTTTTGTGCTTTTGAAATTTTTCGATGTTTTTGGATTTTTCAAAGTTGGATTTACTCCTCCTAAAATCAACAAACTAAGATAACTTTAAAAACACAAAGGTATTTACAAAAATGACTTTCCGATGTTGGTTAACTCATGTTTTACCTCAATGCCGTTTACCAAAATTAATTTTTAATCTGAAAAGATTTATCGAATTTTGGAAAAATCAGTTGGCATGTCGGTTTGCGGTGCGGACCATGACAACATTGTCTGGCCAAAGAGTGCTGCGAGAGGACAACAATTTATAAAGTAGCTTAAATAGCGACAAGTAAAGGAGAGATTAGAAATTTTAAAACCGTATCCTGCAACTGCTTCATGCATTGCAAGGAATCTGAGTGCTCTCCAAAACTGGATATCCACCCGGTGTGGATTTCAAAGTCGATTCTTTGTAGCTACTGAGAAGTCTCTAGACAGCAACAAGATCATAAACCTTTGGGTCCGGCTGGTCTTCCACATTGCACCAGCGAAGGTTTTTGTCTTTCTCTTGAGAAGTAGTGTGCGGTTGTTCAACCCATGCCAAGGCATCCGCACACCCGGTTAGTTTGATCAACAAACACTTTTTCTTCAATCACACCGAGAAGAAATGTACACTGCACGTTCATCTTGTTGAATTTTGAATCTTCAGACGTGCTGCAGGTGCGTACATTTTGATTTGAATCTACCCCTGGGGACCCGATCAAAACCTTTAACAATCACACTTTGAAATGATTTGCATTTTTGTCGAAGCTTTTCAATCTCTTTCAACAGACAATTCTGTTCTCTTTCCATTTTCTCTCCATCAAAGGCAACAATTTCTTCTGTCGCCTATTTTGAGCAAGGACGCTCCACTATCAACAATCTTACGACTATCAATAGTTCCTCCTGGAACATTCTGCACACTCACTTAGAGATTAGTTGGAGAGGGGGACCCAAGCCTTTGTGGACTTGGGTCGTCCTTGATCATCAAGGAAAGTGATTTCAATCACTTGATGATTAGGAAACAGAACTTGTGGTGCTCCCCCTGACTGAATTACCTGTTTTTGTTTCCAAGCTGTTTGTCCTTTACCAGTATTTGTATTAATTGTTTTTGCATTTACTGGTTTTACCGTTGTAGATTTTGCTTGTACAGGTTTTTCTTCTTTGACCTCTGATTTTAAGGCCTTCTCAATTACCTTTTGATTCTTTTGTTTTAACTTCTTTTCCTTTTCTTTCAAGACACGTGGGTCTTGTTTCGGGGAAACAGGTCGTTTTTGGTAATTGGTTTCTTGGGGAGCACTCGTTTTTGCCTTCAACTTTTGCAGGTATGGGCAGTATCTTACAATATGCCCAACTGTGCCACACTCAAAACACATTCTCCGCTCTACAAACCTCGGAGAAACATGTTGATGACCAGACGGAGAACCAGACAATGAACTTTGTGATCTAGATGTACTTGGACCTAAATCACATCCGTTTGTGTGTTGGGTGTAATTATTCTGATCATTTCGTTTTAAAATTCTAACTTGTTTTATAAAATCAACGTTAGATTTATCCTGAAATGTTTCAAGTTTATCTGTACCCTTGGATCCAACAAAGTTCACTTTCGGTTCTCTTTTCTTAACAGGAGCTCTTTTGTTTTGCACCTTTTGCTGCTGAACTTTAGGTGCTTGAACATTCTTGTTCTGAGCCTTCTTTCCCTGTACCTTACCTTTTCCGGAATTAACTTGTTGTTTTCGCTCAATTGGTAGTTTTTGGTTTCCGTATTGTTTTCTAATTTGTTCACACGGAATTGGATCACATTGAGTGACGGTAACTTTGCCACTTTTGTTCCCCAAAAACTTATCAGTGCATCCTTCAAAAATTTGCTCAATTAAATCTTGATTTACATTTTTAATTGGAAAATCTTTGTTAGAGTAGATTTTGCTATCTCCTTTGAGCGTGTACAACAAGTTATACCCTTCAAGGCTAGATACAATGGACTCCATTGCTTTTGACATTTCAGTCTTACTCGGTTCCACTGGTGGATCACACAAGATGTGATTCTCGATTGGAATATCTGTTGTAACCGAGTTAGACTGTTGGTTCACAATTCCTTCAGATTCATCGTCCGAAGAATCAGCATCCTCAACAATGAGAGGACTCTGTTCCTTAACACACGATGAAACTGTCTCATTCTCAGATTCTGATTGACCCGAGGATGATGTACCAGTTGTGAACCCGAGGCCTGCTGCAAAGTCATCTAGACCGAGTGGCACAGTAGGTTCAAAACGGGGCATATCCTCGTCATCAGGCAATTTGGAGTAATTGTGATTCATTGGGGGAGGACATGATTTGAATCCCATACACTTCTTATCCCCCTTTTTCTTTTGAACATCAATAATGTGATCCAAAACATAGCGGGAATTGGAATAGCTTTCCAATTTCTGCTTAATTGTCTCACATTCACATCGAGCTGTTGCTAACTCTACCATTTGTTTTTCAATTGTGTCAATAAGATCATTGTTAGCATGTTGTTTTCGCAAAACAGCCTTTTGTAATTCTGAAACATCATGTTTTAATGACGCAATTGTTGCTTTAAATTCCTTTTCATTTCTGGTTAAAAACAAGTTAGCTTCGGTTGCTTTAGAAAGATCTACAATCAATTCTTGATTGTGTTTGTGTGTGATTTCAAACTGACTTTCCTTTTCTGCATATTCTAAGCACTTAGCACATTCAATAGGAACAGAACTAGAGTCAGAATTAGTATCACATACCTGAGAAGTTTGACCTTCTATATGAGCCGTAAAGGCTGTATGAAAAGAAAAAGATCCATCTTCAGAGAAAAACTGAGCGAGCTTCTCGGAAGTTCCAGCAGATTTCTGGCAGAGAATAGATCTCCTCTTGCATAATGCTTCAGCTTCAGCCAAAAGCTCATCAACCTCCAACTCTAAAGCATCACTTGATAAACTACCAGCATCAAGTGATTCCCCATTCATGCTCCCACTATAACCCGAACTATCTTCATCTTCTGAAGATTCACCAGCAGACACGGGTTCCACTACCTTCTCAATCGCTTTAGCATAACATGCTGTTCCACCATTTCCTCCTTCTCCAAGCTGAATGTTCCAGTTGCAGCCTTCATCAGCTTGAACAACCAATCCTCTGTGGAAATTAGTGTTTGTGGATCCAGATGCATTTCCTCCAACGGAAACTATTGATCTGACAGAATTGTTGTTCTGCTGTTGTGGCTGTCCTTGATTCCTGAAGGGATTTTGGTTTCCATGCTGAGCTGGTCTTGTGCATTCCCTTTTAAAATGACCCCGTTCACCACAGTTAAAGTACGTTACAGCTTGCTTGTCGAACCCATACTTGGTGTCTTTCTTGCTTTCCAAGTTGGTTCTCCCCGTCCTTTCCATAAACTCCTTTGCTCTTCGAATTGCACTAGCAAGAGCCCATTTGATATCCATCATCTCAAACTCTTCTCTATCCACTTGCTGATAATCTTCATTGGTTAGATTGATATTCCCAATCTGACCTGCGATCAATCCACAATAAGCACTAACCAAGGTGTTCAACATCTCCATATGCTCCTTGGCTATTTCAACACTGACTTTGGAAAAGTTGGAAGTGTCTAATCTGACTGTGTTCGGATTGGAAGTGGCTTGAAAGTTTGAAGAGCTTCCATAAAATCCTTGCTGTTGCGGTTGTTGCTTCTGAGCTCTGCTTGGGTCTAAGAAAGGCGGTGGTGTGAATTGCTGAGCTGTCGGTTGCACATACTGTTGTTGAGAAGAAGAATTTGGTCTTGAATACATCGAGTATGCTGAAGGATCAAACTGATCTGTTGTGGAAGGTCCGGTGTTTGAGACGAAAGCTGTTTGAAGCTTCGCGTGTTGAGAAGCTGGTTTTTCTCCACTGATACCTCCTGCAATCCCAAAGTACATCTCTGGATTTTGAGGAGTTAGTGTTCTTTTTGCCTTAAGCTTTTCTTCTACATCTTTGTTCTCCAATTTTTGAATTAAATCATAAACGGTGATTGTGTCTAAAACACCATTTTCTTTGAGAATTTCAAGATAGCTGCTCCACTTTGCTGGTAAGCTATCAGCAAATCTCTTCGCCATTTCTTGTGGAGTGGTAGTGACTCTAAAAGCAAACATCTCGCTCAACAAGTGATGGAACCTTGTAGATAACTCTGCCAAAGTCTCATTCTCCATACACGTGAATCCTTCAAATTCTTTCTTTAGTAATTCTTGCTTGATCTTTCTAGATTGAGCATTTCCTTCACATCGTAACTGTAACACCCCAAAATATGCAAATTATTTATGTTACCTAAAAAGTCTAGTCATGTTATATTTAACCTAGTTAAGTATTTATGTTAGTAACTTGATTAGAAGGAAGGTTATATGACAAATAAACAATCCAAGTAATTAGAGGGGCCAATCTTGTTAAAAAGGATGGAAGTTTTAATTAAAACAAATAAAAGGAAAAGGAAAAACACAAACACACATTCTGGTGTGTGCGTATGGATCGACCAGGAGCAGGAGACCAAGAAGAAACCCTAGTTTTCAGAAAATCACAAGATTAGGAAGGAATTAAGGGCCTAAACTGATGCATGAACTCAAATCTTTAACCATCTAAGCTTGTTCAACACAAGGTATGTCGAAAATTCTGATTTGGGTGTGTTGTAGAAAGTGGGTTTTAACCCAATCATGAATCTATGTGGAAATCTTGTGTAATTGTGAGTTAGGAATTCACAATAGAATGAGAAGTTTGCTTAATTTCGATTGTTTAGGCGATTTAGGGTTTATACCCATTGTTGTAGGAATATGATGAACATGATGATTTAAATGATATGGTCATAGATATGAATTGATACATAATCAGTGTGTGATAGAGAAATTAGTTAAGTTAATGTAGGGTGAAAGAAAGATATGAATATGATTGCTTCTTGTTAGACTAGAAAAGGGACAAGTAGAACTATGCTATGAACACTTGTATCTTGTGCATTGTTGATATTGTGCACACCAAGTGTTTGATGAAATGTCTAAAAGACAATAATGAGTGAAATTGTATGCAAGTAATAGGTAAACAGATATAGTTCATGTGGAGATTATGTAGGGGGCGATGTTGAGTATGCATTATGCTTGTTTGAATAGATTAATGAAGGTCATATGTGAGATGTGAATTTAATAGGGTTGTTCATATGTATAAGCATGTATGCTAATAAGAATATGAATGTAATGACATGAATGTATAGGAATCATGTCAAGATGGTTGAGAGCGTGGAAGGCTAACGGGCTAAGAAGACTCAAGTAAGCGAACGTAAACACAGGCACGCAAGGTAAGTGAACTCCGAACTTACTCTTTTGTTTGGTAATGTATTTATGGTATACGGTAGATTATTTAATGTAATGTAAGAAGATATGAATCGATATTGTCACCAAGGTATGTTTTAGTGGAAATGAGTTGGAAGTGGGTAAGAGAGATTCGATTAAGTTTGGGTAAGGAAGGGAAGTTAATGATACTAACCGTGTTTCTATTGAGAACTAATGTGAAGTATAGGTATCTTAACAATGGAAGTGAAGGTTGACTCCGCTATCCGATGCAAGTGATTGAATGGATGGATGAAATGGCTAGTATAAGAGAAAGCATGATATGTTGACGCCTTATTATACATGTGTTAAGATTTTGTTTTATGTCACCGGTTACTAATGATGTGATTGAATGTGGTGACTGCAGGTTGTACAGGTTTATGATGTTTCATAAAGAAGTGTACGCGGTTGAAGATCGAGTCAACGCATGGATTGTACGTGGGTGTGAATGTGGTCACTTAATTTTATATAAGTATGTTAGCTTTTAATTAATTTATAAAAAGGGATTAATGTACTTTTATGAAAGAATGAATATAATGAAAGAAAATTTTAAAGTTTGTATTTTCCGCTGCAACTCTCGATTATAACGTGTTAGGGCGTTACAAGTTGGTATCAGAGCCTAGGTTTGAGTGAAATCAAGTACAAATGAGTGGGTACTTGAACTCAAACCTGTGTGCTCTTGTGATTAATGACCCGTACAATCCAAGACTCGATCAAGACCGAAAGGTAAGATTTAATATAAGTAAATATGCGAGAGGTTACTAATAATAAGGAATTTTGAAAGGTGAGCTTGATGGATAATGAGGATGTTCCGCAGTCACGAGCTAGTACGAAAGCTAAGGCGTGTGACATGTCAGGAAAATGAACCCCAGGTGCGTAAATTCAGCGTGTGGGCGTATGACGTGGTAGGATTAAGCAAGCAAAGAAAAATCATAAGTGAAATATAATAGTGACATAGTAATGAAGTTTTGAAAATGATACACGTGCCGAAACTTAGTTCTTCGAACATAAGGTGTCGATTACACGAAGACACGAAACTAGTATGTGGATTGCGTACCTGGCCAGTACACAATAAACATATGACGTTCGTGAGGCCATGATAATTGATACAGGTATGTCCGTTGGAATTAAGTAGTAGGTGGACGTGAGGGTGAAGAGAAATGCAAGACTCTCAAGAATGAGAGTATGAATGCTATGCTAGAATCCGCGAGACGGATATGAATGCTATGTTAGAATCCGCGAGACGGATTCGAAACATGAATGCTATGCTAGAATCCGCGAGACGGATATGGATGCTATGTTAGAATCCGCGAGACGGATTCGAAACATGAATGCTATGTTAGGATCCGCGAGACGGATTCGAAACATGAATGCTATGTTAGGATCCGCGAGACGGATTCGAAACATGAATGCTATGTTAGGATCCGCGAGACGGATTCGAAACACGAAAGAAGTTAAAGTATAAATGATATGTTTTAAATCGCTAGATGGACTCAAACTTATGAAGAAGGAAGAAAAGAAGAATGAAAGGCTTGAGACGTAAACAGTAAACGAATCAAGTACACGGAAAAGCGTAGTTGGATGGAAGGTAAGTAAAGTTTACGACATTTAAATTAGTACAACTACCTATGTATTTGACTAAGAAATAAGAGATGTTACTATTCGAAAAGAGATTTCAAAATAAGATGTTCCGACACGAATCAATACGGGTCGGAACAAGTTAAAACCGGCAGTAAACCATATTTAATGGTAAAAAGGGTACAATGGTAATTTGGTCATGGAATGATGAAAGTATAATGAGTTTTGAAAGATTTTATTACGATGTATGCCATGATAAGTAATAAGGGTAAAACGGTAATTTAGTTACATGGATGAATGAAAATAAAGTTTAAAGAATACCCTATGGCGTAAGCGATGATAGGTTAAATGTATGGAAGGAAGGTTTAAAGATTATGACCATATGGTGAAAATTCGTAATGAGTCAAATGAGCGAAGTGGTAAATTGATACCATTTTATTTTAAATGTAAGAGGTTTGGGGCGTTTAGACCAAATGGGTCAATTAATGAAGATAGAATCATTTGACGATGATGACTAATGAATGTTTGTTGAGTTTTATGCTCACAGGATGGATAGCGTATGGAAATTTCGTTGCTATTAATTAGCAACTTCCTTAATGAAGTATCAAACGGGTCACAGCTTGATCCAAACCAGGTATATACGAATAAGATTGTAGTTAAAAGGTTTGACTTCTGGTCAATTATGTATTAAGGTCCTGTGTCTTAAGAAATCGGAGCATTTGTTGACCAAAACGCCCTCAAATGACAAAGGGGGTAAACAGTCCTTATGAGCTATTTGGGAACAAGTATTATGACCGAGTAAGTCATTTGAAAAGGGTAGAGGTTAAAGGTATAAGCTTTTGGGATTTTGCCGTAATATGAGGATCCGAGGGGTAAAACTCGGATTATATAGATCACCACATTAGATCCACCACAAATGTAGTTGTGGTGGGAAAACAATTGATAAGAAATGTGAAAATATGAAGCCAGAAGTGAATGAAGGTGATCCGTGCTTAAAATAGACTTAAATACCCTTAACGGGTCAAAATAAGCATATGAGCGAAAATAGGTTTAAGAACGTATATAAACCCTTTATATGAACCTAGTATGATTGACAACCTTGAAATTATGGAGTTCATGAGAAATGGGGATCAAACAAACGTGTTTGTTTGATAAATGCATGAACGGGTCGAATAATTCTTAAATGAATATTAAGCCGAAAGCTTGTAAGTTAAGAATTTTCTTAATCCGGAGGTGGGATTTTAAGTTCGTAGGATAGAATGTGAATTTACAAGCATGTAGGAAGAAACGGGAGGTTAAACGGGTAAACGGTTCAAAAGTTATGCGCGTTTTAGTGCGTACGAACGACGGAACGGAACTGCAGAAAAATGGGTTTTCTGCAGGGCGTCGCCGACGGGTTCCCACCCCGTCGCCGACGGGCTCTCAAAATTGCAAAAGTGGCCGACGGCCTATCCTACTGTCGACGGGGTTTTTCAGCATACGGGTAAAATTACAACCCGTCGCCGACGGCATGGGGACCCGTCGGCGACGGGCTCTCTTTTGTGAGAATGCTGTTTCTTCGCTCTTGAACTCCCGGTGGTCTCGCAGCGTGTCCCGGTGCTCCGTTAAGCTCCCGAATGGGCCGAAATCAGCTCGACCCCAGCCAGGGGCTCTGCCCCTTGGACCCCGCCAGGGGCTGCCGCCCCTTGGACCCCGCTTCTCTCGGGGGCGCTGCCCCCGAACCCCCGTTAGTATAGAAAGGTATGCACGTATGATGTTACGTAGGAATATATGCAAGTATGAAGTAATGTATGAAAGATATGTACGTATGAAGATGCCTATGTAAGTAAGTACGAATATATGTATGAGTGTATGTGTATATGTAGAGATGTAGTAATGTATGCACGTATGTGGATATGTATGCAAGTAGGCGTGAATGTATGTATATATGCGTGGTTTAGAACGTTATATCATTAACATTATTAATAGTGTGCCTTGAGAATGAAATGAAATGAAATACATGTACATTATTGAAATCGCACCAGGGAATGAATACACAGAGGAAATGCTTACGTTTAAAAGTGATAACGGAATGTAAAGTATACGTGGATGAACCTTATAAGGGTTGTAGGAGTATGAATATTTTATTATTTGTAAAAGTGTTGAAGTGATATTAACATTGTATGAAAGGAAATGTGATAACTGTTAATGCTATAAATGAGAATGATGGAATTCTTGGCTGGTGATAATAGTAGAAGTGTTGAAAGGATGCTCATGATGAGAGTTCATTTTACAGACGAATGAAGTCAATCTGGTTAGAGGTCAATAAAGGAATGAAATCTTAGTTCAATCTTAAAATATTCAGTAACGCCCATATGTGTGAATAGTAAGTAATGCATGAGAAATCACGAAGAAAATGATTTGTAATGTAATATATGAATGTACATGTAAACGTACGTATGCATGAAGAAGGGTATGTATGAATGTACGCATGTACGTAGAGGCGTTGGAATGTATGTAATTATATATATATATATATGTATAAATGTATTAAGGTATGAAGGTATCTATGAATGTATACATGTATGAAGAGATGTAGGAATGTATGAAGGTATGGAGATACGTATGAACGTACGTATGTAGGTAGAGAAATAGGGATGGTATGAATGTATGTAATAAATGTATGAAGGTACGTATGAGTGTGTGCATTATATAACGATAAGTAAGCATGTAAACATGTACACATAGATGTGTTTTTGATGTGAGTATGTTTTCGGGTGTATATAAATAGATGTATGTGTGTATATATATAAACGCATGTACACATGCTTTAAATGGGGTTGAATGTGCACAAAGGAATAAAGCTTGTATGTATGAACATACGTGTGAATGTACGTATACGAGTATACCCAGTAGCTAGTAACGTTAACATACGTAGGATGATGTTAACTTTAGAGCTAAGCAAGTATGTGTGACTATGAAATAGTAGTTTCGTTGTGATAACGAAACAAGAATTAAAGGTTATACATTGTATGTATGGAATGAAATCTTAAAAGACGAGATAAAGGTATTAGATTCGTTGTAAATAGACCATACGAATGTATGTATTATTATGAGTTTGAAGAAGTATGCATATTGACCTGTTACTAACGGGTCAAGGAAATGAAAAGGATATGTGACAGTATGGACTGTTGTAATGAGTAATTGTGCTATGAAAGCAAGAGTGGCATGTCCAACATGATTTATGACTAAAAAGTAGATATAATCGAGTCGTTATGATCAATGAACGCATGGAAGTTTTATGCTCGATTTAAGAAAGTAAGGATAGGACGTACGGTTATATTTGTTCTTTAATGAGGCATTTATAAAGTATGAGTGCATTTTTGCCATGGTATGTATTTTGAATGAAATGAATGAATAAACATGTAGTGATGAACACCATTAAGGAACTAACATGAGGAAAGAATTCGAATTCTAAAGGTATACATTCTAGAAGTGTGTTCTAAGTGTGCGAAATAGAAAGGTTAGTGGTATTCCGTAAAAGAAGGTATTCAATGTTAAGTGGAAATAAGCAAGGTTTCGGGGACGAAACCTCCTTTAAGGGGGGTAGACTTGTAACACCCCAAAATATGCAAATTATTTATGTTACCTAAAAAGTCTAGTCATGTTATATTTAACCTAGTTAAGTATTTATGTTAGTAACTTGATTAGAAGGAAGGTTATATGACAAATAAACAATCCAAGTAATTAGAGGGGCCAAACTTGTTAAAAAGGATGGAAGTTTTAATTAAAACAAATAAAAGGAAAAGGAAAAACACAAACACACATTCTGGTGTGTGCGTATGGATCGACCAGGAGCAGGAGACCAAGAAGAAACCCTAGTTTTCAGAAAATCACAAGATTAGGAAGGAATTAAGGGCCTAAACTGATGCATGAACTCAAATCTTTAACCATCTAAGCTTGTTCAACACAAGGTATGTCGAAAATTCTGATTTGGGTGTGTTGTAGAAAGTGGGTTTTAACCCAATCATGAATCTATGTGGAAATCTTGTGTAATTGTGAGTTAGGAATTCACAATAGAATGAGAAGTTTGCTTAATTTCGATTGTTTAGGCGATTTAGGGTTTATACCCATTGTTGTAGGAATATGATGAACATGATGATTTAAATGATATGGTCATAGATATGAATTGATACATAATCAGTGTGTGATAGAGAAATTAGTTAAGTTAATGTAGGGTGAAAGAAAGATATGAATATGATTGCTTCTTGTTAGACTAGAAAAGGGACAAGTAGAACTATGCTATGAACACTTGTATCTTGTGCATTGTTGATATTGTGCACACCAAGTGTTTGATGAAATGTCTAAAAGACAATAATGAGTGAAATTGTATGCAAGTAATAGGTAAACAGATATAGTTCATGTGGAGATTATGTAGGGGGCGATGTTGAGTATGCATTATGCTTGTTTGAATAGATTAATGAAGGTCATATGTGAGATGTGAATTTAATAGGGTTGTTCATATGTATAAGCATGTATGCTAATAAGAATATGAATGTAATGACATGAATGTATAGGAATCATGTCAAGATGGTTGAGAGCGTGGAAGGCTAACGGGCTAAGAAGACTCAAGTAAGCGAACGTAAACACAGGCACGCAAGGTAAGTGAACTCCGAACTTACTCTTTTGTTTGGTAATGTATTTATGGTATACGGTAGATTATTTAATGTAATGTAAGAAGATATGAATCGATATTGTCACCAAGGTATGTTTTAGTGGAAATGAGTTGGAAGTGGGTAAGAGAGATTCGATTAAGTTTGGGTAAGGAAGGGAAGTTAATGATACTAACCGTGTTTCTATTGAGAACTAATGTGAAGTATAGGTATCTTAACAATGGAAGTGAAGGTTGACTCCGCTATCCGATGCGAGTGATTGAATGGATGGATGAAATGGCTAGTATAAGAGAAAGCATGATATGTTGACGCCTTATTATACATGTGTTAAGATTTTGTTTTATGTCACCGGTTACTAATGATGTGATTGAATGTGGTGACTGCAGGTTGTACAGGTTTATGATGTTTCATAAAGAAGTGTACGCGGTTGAAGATCGAGTCAACGCATGGATTGTACGTGGGTGTGAATGTGGTCACTTAATTTTATATAAGTATGTTAGCTTTTAATTAATTTATAAAAAGGGATTAATGTACTTTTATGAAAGAATGAATATAATGAAAGAAAATTTTAAAGTTTGTATTTTCCGCTGCAACTCTCGATTATAACGTGTTAGGGCGTTACAGTAACGTGAGCATATCCCACAAGCTTTTAGTAGTCGTGCAGTAAACGAACTGGTGGTAAATGTCTCTGTGAAGAGCTTGTGTGAGAATCATGAATGCTTTCTTTTCTAACTCAAATTTCTTCTTATCTTCATCAGACAGAGTGCTGTAAGTTTGTGGATTAGATCCTGCAACTTCCAAATCATTGTCAAATGCGGTGAAGAAGCACATCCATAGATCTTGACCTTGCCCCTGAACATAAGTTCTCAGTCTTTCTTTCCACCATCCCCAATCATTGATGTGATTTAGCTTTGGCGGTTTTGTGCTTGTACCAGTTTCACTGTTGTTTTGCATCATAGATTGAATGCTGCTGCTTTGATTTGTGACCAATGCCCATTGATTTGCAGTTATCATTGCAGCTTGAGGTGGGGCAATAGCTCGCATCCATGCAGTTTTATCGAAATCTGAAGCAGGTTGCGTAGCTGATGATTGTGGAGTCAAAGTCCACGCGGTTGGATCCCACTGACTGTGCGTAGCTGATGATTGTGGAGTCGAAGTTATTTGAGTCCACGCGGTTGGATCCCACTGACCGTTTGTTCCCATTTTATAAAAATTAATATATTAAGTGAAAATTGATTTAAAATTTGAAAAGCAAGTTTTCCCCTTTTTAAAAATTTAATTTTCACAAACTATGTTAAAATGTTGAAGAGAAACAAACAGCCGAAAGATCAAGGATCGAAAGACCTGAAAAACACAACTGTTAATCTTAAACAAACAAGGATTGAAAGATAAACACTTGTTCGAAAGATAGACACTTGTTCGAAGGATCAACAGTGTTCGAAAGATCACTGTTGAATTTCGAACAATGACTTCGAAAGATTCTCCAAGACGAAGGATCCTTATCTTTCGAATTGTAACAGTAGCTCGAACAATATATCCTTCGAAAAGATTCCTTGGCTCGAAAGATAACTCACTGACTTCGAAAGATGTTCGAAGGATGGGTATCTGTCGAACCTCCTTGATCGAAAGATGATCTTTCGACTTCGAAGGATATCTTTCGATGAGCTCTGACACACTGACACAAAGTTGACAGGTTGGTGAGAAAGGTGATGGGTTGGTGCACAACTTTCGGCAGAAAGTATGTTCAGACCCAACTTTTCACCAACTCAGATTTGGGTTGAATATTTTAATCAGTTATCCCTTCCCAATACACAAACAACTTTCAAAAATAATTAAACAAGATCAAAAGATGTAAAAACTTTGAAGAACACTTGAAGCTTTGTTGAAGATATGATGAACACAATCCAGAAAATTTGAATTTTCCGGTAAACCAACAACTTCCGAAACCGCGATTTTGCTAAAATGTTTAATAAAAACCAAAGACTAACATGTGAGCATGAAAATAACACGGTTTTTAACAAAACATAAAGCAAAACACCAAGATATACTCCGATTTTAAGATGTTTTCCAGAAAAATATGAACTTTTAAAAACCGAAAAACAGCAAGAACACCTCGGTTTTAACAAGGAGAAGAGCCAAGGCTCTGATACCACTTGTAGGTCCGGCTAGGAGAGGATCTAGTAGCCTAATCCTTGTGTACAAACCAACCCGGTTGTGCGGAATCCAACCGAGAAAGGCAAACCGAGATAGAACACGCAAATGCACGACACACAATATTCACCGATTAACACCTCTGTATTAATACGTATGAAAGGTCCAGTTACAAGCTCAATGTTTACAGATGTACTCTATAAACTCTCTCAAACTCTCGTGAGTGTGTGTGCTGTCGACAGAATGCTCTAAGTGTTCTCCATGTTCTACACTGAAATGAACACACAACATGGGTATTTATACCCAACACAGCACGTCTGGTCGAAGGATCAGATAGATTGATCGAAGGATCATCTATCGACCAGAAACCTGTCGAAGGATCAACATGTACCTCGAAGGATGACATCTTTCGAGGTCCATCAACATCTATCGACGGTTCATCTTTCGAGCTCATCGAAGGATATAAACAATCCTTCGATGACTCATCCTTCGACACACACATCATACAACCAATGTGCTAACTGTTTGGCCAAGTCAAACCAGGAGGATGGTTGACTTGGTCAAACTTACATCGAACGCACAAAATAACAAACCTAAGACGTAACTCAGACTAACACAAGACATCGTTTTGTATCATGACAAAATACAGACAAAGTACAGACACAAGTGCACCAACAAACTCCCCCTTTGCTGTAGCTTTGTCTCGATCTTCATGTCTTCAAGTCTTTGACGTCCTTTCAACTGAGTTGAAACCAAATCGAACTGAGCTGAGTCGAACCGAGCCGAGTCGTGTCGTGTCCACAAAATATGTATCAACAGATATAACACAACACCACCACTAGGACTACCTTGAACTAGAATGTTCTCCTTCCTGCGTAGTTGCTGAAGAGGCTCAAGCCCAGTGACGCGGATCTTTGTAATAACACAGACAATTTATGTTACAAAAGTAGAGAATGATTGCAATACCTTACAACGGGGGCAAAGCATGACACCTTGAAAAGTCAACCCATTTATTTTAATTTGTTTCCACAGGTCCTCAGCAAATGGTTCACAACCACTAACATAGATGCTGCACAATGCAAAAGCTTGCATCAACTTGGTTATGTAGAGTATAATCGATATAATTTTTGGTAAAGTAATCAAAACCGCGACCGCTAAGCTAATGTGGAAAACACGTACTTGGGTCTAAATCGGTTTATGTTGACTGGTTCTTTTAGTTGCTCGTTCACCGCATCCAATGAAGGCTGCAGGACTTAAAAGAGATTCATAGATCAAGCATACAAAACAATCATACCATTTAAAGAGTCAAAATGAGTCCATGAGAGATTAACTCTTTATATAAGGGTTAAGTAAAGGCGTTCAAAAAATAGGCAAACCGAAGCAAGTCGGTTAGTTTAGTATCCAAACGGTTTGGTTCAGTTCGACAATTCTAACATCAGAAAACGCATACCATGCAATACAGTTTTAATGAAAATTCTCCGCCCTAGAAATTAACTATCTATGTAAGGGCTAACTAGAGGCGCTCAAAAACAGGCAAACCAAAACAAGTCTGCTGGTTTAAGATTCAAACGGTTTGGTTCAATGTTCGGTTTTTGTGGTTTGGTCATATTTGAAACTTGGGACTGACAGTGTAAACCAACAAGACGTTTAACCTTTATTATTTATGTATTTCTTTTCAGTTTTGGAATATGTACTCATGTATATGCATTATAATCATCAACCTTGTTTATCATTTTAAAAATTTTCAATAGGACTTTGAGAAAACTATGGGTGAAACCGCGAAACTGCCAAAACTTAAGAGAAGATTCCGTAAAACCGCCCACTGATCCAGCTGACCAATCCAACCTAGGAGGAGGTTTAGTTTGTTTTATCATTTTCCGTAACGGTTTCGGCTCATAATTTTCGTCAAAACCACCTGAACCAGACCTCGAACATTGCTAGTTCTAACCTGGGAGATTAAAAGGTAGGGGAAAGCATCTGGAAATTTCACATTGAATCCAGTAGCAAATCGAGGGTTAGTGGGCCTAGTCTCTGACTCTATACATATAAAACAGAACAAATTAATATGTCTTGTATTGTATGTTTGTAGTATAAAAAGATCAATGAAAAAGCTAGCTTACTGTAATATGTATTGGATTGTACCTTCATTAAACCGCACCAAGCGGCTAGGTTTCCCCAGGAAATCAGTAAACCATTTAGCTGCCTCGTCTCCCTCATCCAAGGCCGAGCCTGACCATTCCCAGATCGAGACTCCATCAGACCGTAAGCCTGGTTTAGTCAATGACACCTTGAGCTCAGCCATCCCGGGAGCACGTACCACTGCAAGAACAAAATCAAGTGAATCCAACAACAACTTTTCTGCCCAAAAACTATTGCATGTTTAATGTTTGTATACATTTAGCAGAAAAACAAACTAGTCAATTCGTTTTTAGTAACTACTTCAGCTAAACCCTTTTCTAAAAGTACTATGTTTTTGAAATCTGACCCATGTCAAGATAATCCAAATAACCTTTTTATCTCGTAAACATGTCAAAATATAAAGGTTGGTTTTAACATAGATTCAGTTCAATTAAATTGGTTATTATACAAATAACTTAGCTATAAAAGCTGGTTCTCAAAGATGTCACAACGGAACTAAGGGTGTTCAACATTTGAATTGGACTCGGAATTCAATTCAATTTGAATTCGAATTCAGTAATCAAACTTTGAATCAAATTATGCATTTTATTTTTATTATATACATACACCCACGTAAAACCACAAAAAGAGCTTTTAAGACTTCAAGTTATAACATTTGGGCCTCCAAGCATTTAATATCCAATCTAATAATCAATCCAATAAACAATTACTCTAAACGTCCAACATTTGGGCCGCTTCCACAATTCCACTCCAGGCCACAATCATTATTGAAGAACTCGTTTCATGGATTGTAATGGAATTGGAATGGGAATTCGCGTAGAAATTGAAATTTGATTTGTAATTTAGGTGCGTCTGTTTTGCAAAATGGAAATTCCCTTCCTTCCCTTGTTCAATTCCATTTCATTTTCTTGTTGAAACCAACAAAATAAGGAGTGAAATCAACATTCCAATTCCCTAAGATTCCATTTCATTCTGTGAAGCGAACACTGCCTAAGTCGATTAAGAGTTGATGTATTCTGTATCAAGTTCACTTAGTGTATTATTTTGTTCGATTTCAAATTCATTTAGACTTCAACAAAATAGCCGAACTCAGTCATCATTAGAATTTAATTGCTGGATTCGAATTCAGTAATCAAACTTGAATCCACCTTCAAAAGTTCCAAAATTAGAACAACTCGAATTCTTGGAGTATTCGAAATTCGATTCGTTTCACAGAACCATTGGCTTCCTAGTGAAATACAAGTTTTTGTCAGGAAGAATTACATACCCAAGTAAGAAGAGTTGTTAGGCTCCCAGCCCAAAGAAAAAGCCTCGAGAGGTAGTTCCACTTGAACCAGAGCGAACTTTGGCTCGACCCTTTGAGTGGACCCTCTGCCTTTCGAGCTAATCACCATCCAATGACGGTCCCACACAAACCCTGTTCAACAAAGTTCACAATTAACTTGATTGAGAAATTTGAAGCAAAATAATAGAGTTAATTACCCGTTGGAGAAAGGGGTGCTTTTGAGACAGAAATGCCCTTGCATGATTTGATTGGATAGATGAAGATCGATTTAACCGTCGGTGCTCCTCCACTGGCGGCGGTGGCTGAGCTTCCGTGTGTTCTCTCCTCCGCCATCTTTGTCTCTCTAGTGTTGGGAGTGTTAGCTCCATTAGATTGATGTTTTGTCTTTTTTCACTGATGTCGTTGTATAAGTTAGTTAATATTTTTGAACTCTTGAGTGGTGGTTGACTGGTGGTGGAGTCTTTTCTCCAGTAGATTGTCTTTTTTCACTTGATTTCGATGTATAAGTTAGTTAATATTTTTGATCACTTAAATGAAAATAATACTTTATTGTTCATGATATTAATCTATAACACCCATAGATGTGTGTGCATATATATCACATGGCCTTTGCTCTAATTGGTAAATCTTGTATGGATGTGTGTATATTATTTTAGAAACTTGTGTTTTTTACATGCTTGCATAGTTAGTAATAAAAATTTAGAAATTATAAATGATATTTTGAGATAATATCTAACGGAAATTACATATAAGCAGGTATTCTAATTAACAAAGAAATGATATTGAAAATGAAAAAAAAAAAGTAGGTATAATTCATAAAGACTTCTCTGTTCTATTACCATAATTTTTCAAAATTAAAAAACAGAACACGAATGGGTGACATAAAAGAAGCAGGAAAAAGATTCTTGGACTCATATGACTGTGAGCCGTGACACAACCAGTTATCTATTTATTAGGCGTGTGTATATATTTGTGTAACCTGCTTAATATTTAGTGTTCATGAAGTTGTATGCATCATGTCGGAAGAGCAGGGTGTTGGTGATCTGTTTTTGGAGAGCCAAGGGAAACGAAACTTGGTCTTTGTTTTTACCACATTTACATGCTCTTCAAGGTAAGTTGTTACTCTAGTTCAAACTTTCTTGTTATGTTATTTTTATTCTTATTTTTTATAAATAAATTACAATGCTCTTTTGTTAGGACGCCTGTAATGCTCTTTTGTTAGGACGCCTGTAATAGAAAAATACAACCAACAAAATCTTAGATTTTCGAATAAAATCAAGTAACTCAGATGTATGTAAAGATTTTACTATATTCGGATTGATTATATCTCCATGAAAAACAGGGACAATATAATATAGGGAAAATTACACAAATATCACTTGACCAACCAAAATTACTAAAATGTCACCCTTCTGCGTCTTTGGACAGACTCCTGCGACATGCGATGCGTCCGTCTGTCAACTTGAAAAGTCCATGAATGGAGCTTACATGTGTCCGACAAAGGTGATGCATCGACGGCGGACTCCTCCTATGTACTTGGCAGACTCCTCCTATTGTACTTGGCAGACTCCTCCCATGTACTTGGCAGACTCCTCCCATTGGCTCGACTGACTCTTCCCAACAGCTTGGCGAACTCCTCATATTTTGGCCGACTCCTCCCATTGCTCGGCTAACTCCTCACATTTCTTTTAATTCTATCAAATATTTATATCTATTTAATATAACATTATAACATAAAACATTAGAACATAACTTAAAAATTAGAAATATAACATAAAACATAACAATATAACTTAAACATTACAACATAACTTAAATATTACAACCTAAAAACGTGACATAGCATGTTATTTAAAAAAAAAACACTTAAATATAATTTTTCAAAATTTCAAAAACCGATAGGTGTTCAAGAGGTGTAATTATATGGCAAATTAAATTTAAATAAGGGATAATCACGAGAATAGCCAAGAATTGGTCAACTTTTCCAAAATAACCAACGGAAACGTCTCAACAAGTCGTTTCAAGAACCTGACACGGCTCAAAAAATCCTTTCAAATCAACCAACCAATGGTTGCCACGTGTCAACTACTGTCCCCTCAGTCTCTCTCTCTTTGAAATTTCTCTTTCCTCCATCTTTTTCTCATTTGCGTTTAATCTCTCTGATCCCTTCTCTCTCTCAAACTGTAACAACCCGCACGTTCGTGCATTGTTACTACTCGTTATACACGTTACTCCTAGCACCAGAGATTCAGATCATAATGTGCCTATATCGCATACATCGCTACATCGCAGTATTTTCGCATACTTTATCGCTATCGCATCACATCGCACTTGCTGACAACCACGATGATGTCGAGCGAGGACCAATTCTACCCTCCTTGATAGTCGTGATGTGTCGCAACGTAGCAATACCTAAAAACGCACTCGCAAGCACGCGTAACTCGATTATTGCAGGATTGGAATATGGATATGTATATACGACCCAAGGTGACTAATTATAATAAATATATGAAAATGTGGATGAAATGTGTAACCAAACTATCGTAACGCTTAACGACCGAAACGAAACGCTGAAACACAGCTCACCGGATGCCACCGATCGACTAACCGCCCGATCGGATGGCCACCCGATCGACGTGCCACCCAATCAAGGTGCCACCCGATCGAGGTGCCGCTCGATCGGACAGCGTCCGATTCGATTCACTGCACCGCCTTTCTCCTCCTAGCCTATAAATACCCCACTTGTCACATCAACAACAGTTGATGTGACTGCCCTCGCTCGACCAGACACCTTCTCGCCTTTTTCACTCGATTTCCCACGATTCTTGTAAGTTTTCACCCTGAATCTTGTACTTCTATGATCTACACACACTCCTTCATCTTTCTTTTCATCAAATCTCACTTTTTCCCCGTTAAATCTTTGGATTTGAGCCGTTCTAAGGTGATGTCATCATGGAGTTCTTAGGAACAATGACGTGTGACCTCATCTCGTCAAGAACAGTCCAGATCTGATAGATTCCACGGTGTATAAACACTAATCTCACCTAAATCTAAGCCGAATCTAAGTTTTCTAAACTCTTCTTCAAACTTTCTTAACTTCTCACTCAAAACCGATAGCAACAGAGCTCATACAGGCCTTCTACTCAGTCTCTAGTGAAGTGTTGGTTTGAGAACTGGTTCCTATCAATGAGATGGCCGGCTTATCGTGTTGAACACGAACAACCGTCGAGAACAGTTAACTGATCGGACAGGGTGATTCCCATCTGATCCAATGACTTGGATTCGGTGGAGTTTCCATTGTTTAGCTCATAGTCATACCGTCTCGATCAAATTGCAGAAACTTAACAAAATCAACAAGTTGTGAAACGATCAGGCTGCGGGACGGATTGCCGTCCGATCGGGTTACCGTCCGATCGGACTGGCAACCGATCGACCCGCAATCCGATCAGATTGCACTTGGTATCAAGACTTCAAGAATTTTCAAACACTCAAAGATCTGAACGACGAATGGATTGTCGTCCGGTCGGATTGCCGTCCGATCGAATGACCATCCGAATGACTGACTTTGGATCCTCAACACCTAAACGTTTTACAAATCTTGATTGCACATCAATTCCAACGGATTGTCACCCGATCTGCCTGCTGCCCGATCGAGTGACCAGTCTGCTGTGAGCTTATCATCAACCAAAGTGTCTTGCCAATCGGATCACCGTCCGATCGAACAGCCACCCGACCGAGTTGCCACCCGATCGACCGGCCGATCGATCGACCGACCAGAAGGGTAGAGGTACTTCTCTGTTTTCAAAATGCTACAACGAAAACTTTAAAAGGCAAACCATCATATGCACAAACACGTCCATACCAACGAGGTGACAATCCAATCGAATGGCCATTCGATCGGATGACCATCCGAACGGATTGCCACCCGACCGATCGGCCATCCGATCGGAGTACTGTCTGATCCATTGACACCTTGCTCCGTTTCACGCACTATAAACTCAGGCTAATCTCAGACGCGCTCCCTTCAATCCAACCAAGTTGTGCTTGCTTGCCGAAAACCGACTGTGAGTATACTTGAACCCTTTTTGCTTTTGCACTTTTGGGTGTAACATACGTTGCTATCAAATCAAATCACATCAAATTCTTAAACTATTTATCACTTGCGAATGACCAACGTGCATAGTTATACGTGGTGCTAGTTACATATGTGCTAGGACTTATACTCGCGACGTCCCATCATGACTAGTATAGTACTATTGCGCCCGACGGGGTCTAGTTTAGCAATCGCGATCGAAGCTCGAGGAATTAGCTGGTAGTATCAGTTTTGTGAGTATATATGTCGTGTATTACGTTTATGTATGTGGAAATTCGCAGCTTTTATCTATTACACTATTACATATCAAACCTGTATGCTCGCCAATACTTTTGTATTGACATTATTTTAACGTATGTTGCAGGTCTAGTCGCAGTCTACATCAAATCAAGCTAGGAAGTCTAGAAACACACCTAAAATCTAGGTTGTCGGATTTGTATTGTTTGAAAGAACATGAAATTCGTGACAGCTTATGTGATTGTATTTGTTTACTAGTATGGGATAATGAACGCATTAAATACTGTCGCAATTTAGTTGTTATGGATTCTCTTGAGCAATCTGATTCGCCTAGTGCCGCGCCTCGATGATTCCGCCATCGGTTGGGGTGTGACACAAACCCATGTCCATACAAATCAACCAACCCAGGTATATTCTCTCTATAAATATGTGTAGTGTATATATTTGTGTATGCATAGACAACAATTTCTTCATCCCACTTTAATGTAAAGGCGGTGATTTAAGGTGGTGGTTGTGGTGGGTAGAGGGTGGTGGTGCTCGGTGAGGGTGGTGGTTGGTTGCAGGGTGGTGGTGCTCGGTGAGGGTGGTGGTTGGTTGCAGGGGTGAGTGATTTACAAAGAAAGTTACTTTGGGTCCTATACCATTTACCCGATCATTGAAAAGGGGCGAGTGATTTATGATGGTAATATCATTATGTGAACCTGGCATACCGAAGAACGCATGCCATATCAAAAGATCTTGGGACGCAACCGCTTCAAGCATGATGGCTGGCATCCCGTGAAATCCACTAGTGTGAGCGCCTTGCCATTGGGTAGGACAAAGTTCCCAAGCCCATTTCATACAATCTAAACTACCGAGCATCCCGGGTAGCCCATGATAATCTGCGTGATGTTCCAATATTTGTTGCATATCACTGAAGGAGGGCTTTCTCAAATATCTTTTCCTATAAAGTTCTAGAATACACGAAAAAAAGTTGTGAAGACTTTTCTCTAGCTACACGTGCAGACATTTTTAAATAGTCATTCATAATGTCTGAACTATTGTCGTACGCTAACTGCCTAAGTGAGGCCGTGACCTTTTGCCACGTACTAAATCCTAATTGCCCAGTTACATCGGGTTTTTGTTGGAAATAAACATACTTCTCCTCAAGATCTCTAGATATCCTTAAAAATAAGTTTCTACTCATACGACAAGTGAAGCAGATATAAAATTCTGCCCTTAAGGTGTTTGTGAAAATCCCGAATAGAAGGCCAAGTGTTGAGATATAAACAAAAACGCATAAATTTTTATTAAAGGGTAAACTATGCGTTATATGTGAAACAAAGAGTTCTAAATGTAAATATGATTGAACTCTACAGGAAAGGAAGCCGGAGCATCGAGCGGACAAGCCGGTGTTGACGCACGATTGAAGGGTTTACTTTGAAGGTATGTAACTTGATTCGTTACATTAAGTGAATTGTTATTAAATTATGTATAGTTATATAGTAGAATAAATGTTGCATTTATTTTAGCGACCGTGTTTGTCACTTGAATCAATAGGTTAAGCATTTGCAAGAAACCGTTTGGTAGTCATTATATGGGAGGATTCCATAAAATGAGCCAACGGGTCGAATAATTGAGTAAATTGTAGTACTAGTGTTTTACTAGTTAGCAATGGCGATAATAATCACAAGAGCATTAAACCATGAGATTGGTAAGGAAATGCGGGTGATGATAAGCCCCGGATGTTGGGTATAAGGCGCCATAGGCTTACTAGTGAAACTGTAGCAAAATGAGTGAAGTTAGAGTGGGTCGAATATATGCATAGTGATTTTAGTCGTTCGGCCCGTAAGTCAAATTTTTTATACGGTAGTTATAATAGGCACGTCGGTAATGAATTTAGAGACGTATAGGAAAAAGAATCACCTAAAACGGACTTACGAGTCAAAAGTTATGTTGATTTGAAGTATTAAATGTTAAAATTAGGTGCTGGGCTGATATACAGCTCCAACAAGCAACATTCTGTCGAAATTATGCCGTGGCGCTACGCCACGGCCAAACACATAACCCGTCGCGCGACGCGATGGTGGTGGCGTCACGCGACCACAAGTGGTGGTCCCCGTCGCGCGGCGCGACCATCCGAAACGCAAGGATTTTGTTGTTTTTGCATTATTTTGAACATGGAACTTAACCAGACTTATATTTAAGGTGTCAAAACTAATCTTTTGTGTGGTTTTGACTATAGGTGATGATGAACTAAATCCGGATGCCAATCAAGCACGATTCTAAGAACCGAACACAATCTTTTGAGCTTCCACGATTACTTAAATATGATCAAATCAATGTCTATGTAGTTAAAACTTAAATACTTGTTATTTTGTCTTGGGATTTCTTAAACTAGTAGTACTTGTTCTAGATGTTAACTTGGTTAAAATTTCCTATTGCTTGATATAAAAATCAAGGTTTTGGTTTACTAAGGCTTTAATTTTACTAAAATCTTATGAAAACAAGTAGAGTGTTACAAGTTGGTAATCAGAGCTTAAGGTTGTCAACAAAGTGTTCGGTTAAGCTTGATTAATCGTCCGGTAAGAATTAATTATTTATGTTAGTAGATTTTACCTTATGTAAGAAATGAGATGTGAGTTAATGTGCATGGGAAGAGCGTGTTAACACACTCAAACCAGGAAAGTGCACCAAATGTGAACGGTTAAAGCAAGTTACGAACTTGGCTAAACCCAAGCGAATAAAGTTATGATATAAATGAAATGTTTAATAATTGATGTAAACATTTCAGTTTCGAGATGTCGGAAGGGAATGACGATGATCCGGTGCCGACAAGCACCGAACAAATGAAAGAAATAATTGCCGAAGAAGTGGAAAAGGCAATTGAGGGTAGTCTATACGGGTTCATAGACAAAATTCAAAACACGGTGTTATCATTAGTTGAAGAACGAGTCAAAAGGTTGGAAGATAGTGTCAACCTTATGAAAGAGAAATCGGGAGAACGTAAAGGATGTCCGTACAAAGAATTTATGGCGTGTAAACCGCCAATCTACAACGGGGAGGTTGACCCAATAATTTGCCAAAGATGGCTGAGTGACGTTGAAGGGGTGTTTGAAAGGACCCACTGTGACGTAAGTGATTTTGTTGCTTACGGAACGGGCCAGTTGAGGGGTCAAGCCAAGGATTGGTGGGATAACAAAAAGAAGGAGATAGGAGCCGAAGCGGCAAGGTTAATGACATGGGATGAGTTTAAGGTACCATTCCTTAAACATCATAGTCCCAAAGAAGTTATCAACAGGATCAAAGAAGAATTTATCCAGTTAGGACAAAAGGGAGAATCAATTGATAAAATCACGGGTATCTTTATGGATAAGCTGAGATTCTGTGACGAGTTAGTCACCACTGAAGAGAAGAAGATATACTACTACTACAACATGCTGAGTGCTGAATACCGGGAGTTCATGACTCCCTCAAAGTATGAAACCCTCACGGAAATTATCAACACCACCCGGGAGCGGGAAATCAAGTTGAAGAAACAAATCGAGAGGGGTGAGCGAAGGGCACAGGATGTGAATCCAAGCCCTACAAAGAAAGCTCGAACTGTGGAATTGGGAAAGAAAGTGGATGCTAAAGGCGGGTCGCCAAGTTGTAAAGTGTGTGGAAAAGGTCACAAGGGAGAGTGTCGTTTCAAAGACAAACCGTGCCCCATATGTGGTAAACAGGGCACACGGCGTCTCTATGCCCGGGTAAAGTCTCGGTTTGCTACAAATGTTATCAGCCCGGTCACAAAAAGTCCGAATGCCCAGACTTAGTTGGAAAGAGACACGTTAAAGAATCTCTAACAGAAGCTCCAAAGGCGAAGTCTAGGTCCTTCCAACTTACAGCAGTTGAAGCGAAGACAGAACCCGATGTGGTCTCAGGTATATTCGCAATAAACTCGATCCCTGCACGTGTATTATTTGATACGGGTGCGAATAAATCCTTTATTTCACATGGATTTATTCGACATCCTTCATTTGTATTGACAAAATTACCTATGCCTTTAGAGATTGAGATAGGAGATAATAAAAGTTTCATAGTATGTGATGTCTGTCAAAGCTGCAAATTAAGTATCGATGATGAGGAATACTTGATAGATCTAATTTCGATGTCTATGGGAGAGTTTCAAGTGGTTGTAGGGATGGATTGGCTATCTCGACACCACGCAAAGGTCGTGTGTTTCCGTAAGGAGATAAAGCTAACATCTCCGAGCGGAAAACACGTCACAATCTATGGCGAAAAGGAAGGCAATCCTATAATATGCTCGATGATGAAAGCTCACAAGCTCATGAGGCATGGATGTAAAGCATTTATGATATACGCGAATGAGCCCGAGAAAGAATTACCGAAGATTGGAGATGTACCAGTGGTACGTGACTTTGAAGATGTATTTCCGGATGATTTACCGGGAATGCCGCTCGAGCGGGAGGTAGAGTTCGGAATTGAATTAGTTCCGAGCGCGAAACCCGTAGCAAAAGCACCATACCGACTTGCACCATCGGAATTACAAGAATTAATGTCGCAGATTCAAGACTTGCTCGATAAAGGATTCATAAGGCCGAGTGTGTCTCCTTGGGGCGCGACCGCGCTATTCGTGAAAAAGAAGGACGGAAGCATGCGCATGTGTATCGATTATTGAGAGTTAAATAAACTCACGGTAAAGAATCGATACCCGCTTACGGGAATAGACGATCTATTCGACCAATTACAAGGTGCAAACTGGTTTTCAAAAATTGACCTTAGATCGGGGTATCACCAACTAAGAGTCAAGGAGGAGGATGTACAGAAGACGGCTTTCCGCACGCGATACGGACATTACGAGTTCCTCGTGATGTCATTCGGGCTGACAAATGCACCCGCGGCTTTCATGGACCTCATTAACCGGGTTTGCAAGCCGATGTTGGATAAATCGGTAATCGTGTTTATTGACGATATTCTGGTATACTCGAAAAGTGAAGCAGAACATGCACGCCACTTACAAGAGGTGTTAGAGACACTCGGGCAAGAAAAGTTGTATGCGAAATTCTCAAAATGCGCCTTCTGGTTGCGAGAGGTGCAATTCCTCGGCCACATCATAAGCGCCGATGGAATATTGGTAGATCCTTCAAAGATAGAGGCCATGTCAAAATGGAGCCCTCCGAAGAATCCTTCGGAAATTAGAAGCTTCTTAGGGCTTACGGGATACTATAGGAGATTCATTCAAGATTTCTCCAAGATTGCGTCGCCACTAACTAAGTTAACCCGGAAGGAGGAAAAGTTCATTTGGGGTGTCGAACAAGAAAGAGCGTTTCAAACGCTAAAAGAGAAGTTAACTCAAGCTCCGGTATTAACGTGCCAGACGGGGTCGAAGACTTGGTGGTTTATTCAGATGCCTCATTATCGGGGCTCGGATGCGTTCTGATGCAACGGGGCAAAGTTATAGCTTATGCCTCGAGGCAATTGAAGATACACGAAAAGAAATATCCCACGCACGATCTCGAATTGGCTGCGGTAGTGTTTGCATTAAAAATATGGAGGCACTATTTATATGGGGTAAAGTGCACCATATTCACCGATCACAAAAGCTTAAAATACTTCTTCGATCAGAAGGAGTTAAATATGCGACAAAGGCGATGATTAGAAACGGTGAAAGATTTTGACTGTGAAATACATTACCACCCCGGAAGAGCAAATGTGGTGGCGGATGCCCTGAGCAGAAGAGCGGATTTTGTCCCATTACGAGTAAGGTCGATGCAGCTTGTTGTGACCTCGGGTATACTTGAACGTATCCGAGAAGCGCAAGTAGAAGCAGTGAAAGAGGAGAACTGGAAGAAGGAAAGAATAATCGGTCAGTTAAAAGATTTGTCGGATGGAAAGAACGGGTTGAAGATTTGATCCGGAAGAATATGGGTTCCAAATTATTGTGGGGTTAAGACGCTCATAATCCCGATATTCTATTCATCCAGGTGCGACCAAGATGTACAACGATCTGAAAAAAATTATTGGTGGCCCGGAATGAAGAGGGATGTAGTAAAATACGTGGAAAAGTGCTTGACTTGTTTACAAGTCAAGACGGAACACCAGAAACCATATGGAAAGCTGCAACCTTTGGAGATCCCGGTTTGGAAATAGGAACATATCACTATGGACCTATTGACCAAATTACCTAAAACGATTCGGGGATTCGATGCTATATGGGTGATTGTGGAGAGATTGACGAAGAGTGCTCATTTTGTTCCTATACGCGAGACATATACTTCAGAAAAGATGTCCGAGGTATATACAAACGAAATAGTGGCACGTCACGGAGTACCGGTATCTGATGTGTGCTAAACAGACTATTAAAAACAAACTAAATTATACTCTCTATTCTAGACACTATAAAGCTTTAATTCTAGACTCGACCTAAAACCACACAATCGGCAAGTGTACCAATCAATGTAGTATAACCTAGGAAGTCCGGATATCGAACCACGAGACTCTATAAACTACGTAAACTAGACTCTGACAGACACTTACGGACGCGACTTAAACTTGTTTAATTGTTTTGGGGGGGGGGGGTTACTGAAAACTAAGGAAATCTATATTAGACTACTAAAATAACTAAAACTAGACTAAAACGAATAAAGACTGAGAACTTTTCTTATGTGAGAACGGGACCACCTAGACAAGAATCCTGGATTGTTTTTAAGAGATTACTGATTAAGTTAAATACATGAGTTATGGAACCGGGATCTTAAAATACTAAACCTATTAAGAACCAACGAGGCCCCTCGACCCTTCTCAAGGAGAAACCTGTGGCACTACCTAGGCCGTTAATTCTACCGGTTATTAGACTTCTTCCCAGTTGTCTAATTATTGTGTAAGTACCCTAATGTTGACCTATTCTTTCCCAATCCTAGAACTAGGGTAGTTTGAAGTAATTAATTTGACTTGATAGACTAATGAGACCGACAGGTAAACCAAGACATAACCTTTCCCAAGGCCTATCTAAAGCAATTCGTCGGGTAAGACCTACTAATAGCCCCTCACTTCCCAGTTATTAGGACTAGTAGAACACTAAGACTTAGCAAATTATTATCAGTTACTTCTAAGGATTATTGCGCAATTCTCCCTAAAGAGTGAAGGTTTTCTAACGTGATATAGACACTCACCGAAACCCTAAACCCTAATATGACTCTATGTTGCGATAAAGACCGTCACTAAGAATCATATGAAGCAAATAACAATAACAAACCAAATCAAAGCATGCATACACATCAAACCATTACATCAAACCTCTTACTAAACACAATCACCCATAAACATCATGCAAATAACGAAAACGGTAAAAATCTTTATTCAATCCATTTATCAAGTCTAGGTGGTTTATGAAATTAGCCAAGCATCTCAGTAATTAAAAACAAAACAAAGATGTCTAAAACAGAACTCATTGTAACAAAGTTTCAAGAAAGTAATCGACAAAACAAGGGATTAGAAAACCCGATTAATTCTTCGATTCTTCGCTCTCGACTCGTACCAATGATTCCCGTGCCTTGAAATCTCCAATTGTTCACCAAGAATGCTCCAAAGTTGCTCTCCGAAGTCACCAATTCGTAATTAGGGTTCCAATCAGGTTTCTTGGGAATTAATCTTCACAAAACCCTAGCAGCAAACATGTTTTCCGAAATCAAGCCCCTCACGCGACGCCTAGGGGGTGTCGCGTCGCGCGGCGCCTCCAAAGGTGATTTTCTTGAATTTTTTAATTAAATTAATTTCCAGCTTCTCCGACGCGCGTACGAATACCGTTTTTCTTCCGAACTGCTCGTTTTGACTCGTTTTTCAACACTTTAAGCTACGGGACCTGAAATCAAAGCTTAACATCAGCAGTATCACAATTCTAACCTAAACTAGACTCGAAACGACTGAAAACTGACCAAAATATACACTATAAACATATGTACTTTACAGTACATCAAACATCCCCACACTTACTCTTTTTTCGTCCTCGAAAAAGAATTATGCAACGGAATCAGAAACAAATAATCACTCGGGTCAAAAGTATAGGTATAATTAATTAAAACCAAGACTTGCGTTAGCCGCGATTGCGAATATGCTTGTCCACTTTAAACCCGAATCCAATCCTAAGCCCTTATCATGTGAATTTAATTTAAGTGCGGTCAGTCTACCTAGGGTCTCACACTAGAATCTACGGTCCACCTACTCCCACCTCAAGCTTATAGGACTAAAAGAACGATCACTGAAGCAATTCCTAACCGTCTTATATCAAAACCAAGAGAGTTTACAATCAACTTTTTTTTTTCTTTTTTTCTTTTTTTTTTCTATTTTTGCTTTGCTTTTCTTTTTCTTTCGTCTAGACGATGCTTTCACTAACCAAGAGGTATTCCGGCTGTAGAGTCGCGATCCCCAACCACAGATTACTTAGGTTTTGGTACTTTTATTCGGCAAGTCGATTTCACATATCCCAGAGGCATTCAGGCTGTAGAGTCGCTATCCCCAACTCGGATTACATAGGCCTGTGTTACTTTCATTTAGTTTCTAGCTCACTTTTTTATTTTTTTTATTTTTTCCGCATGACCACAAACTCTAACGGTTTTAACTTATAACGGTGCCCCTTATACTATTATCGGCAGTTTTAGTTTCCCATATTTCCCAGGCGAAAACCCACTAGCAGACCGACAATTAAGGTATATTAGATCAAAGGGACTTAAAACCAAACCCGGGCCTATCCACATATCCCAAACTAGACGCAAACTCGGTTTATTATAATCTCATATTATTATTATTCGAACCCGAGCAAAAATTCATCTTTTCTATCATTTTCCGCTTTAATTTGCAAACTTCTTTTTTATTCGAAAGACATTTTCTGATTTTTCAATTTTTTTTTTTTTTGGATTTTTCAATTTTTTTAATTTTTTTGTTTTCATATTTATGACTCGAGACTCACTAGCTAAGACCCAAACGACAGTTTCCTATCCCCACACTTAAAGATTGCATTGTCCCTAATGCAAAGACGGAAACTAACAATAAATAACCAAGAAATAAAATACACAGAGAGTTGGAAAAGACTTAGCTGGTTAGGACAAAAGTCAGTGCCAGCCGTACGAGTCTTTAATCCAACGAACGATCGTATAGCATTTCATTCGCGATCGTTGCCTAGTCTGCTTGGGTTTATCAAGATGGCAGCTCCGAAATCACCCGAATGGAGATTGAGTACGGGTGGTACAATCCAAACCTGCATAAACAAAAACAAGCAAAAACCCAAGCAGTACCGACTCTAAAAACGACACAAAAACTACTAATTTAGACTCAAAATACGAAATAAAAGACTCAAAATATAACTAAGGGTCAAAAACAAGTCTGAGCCGGTTCAAGGAGGCCTCGCGCGATGCTAAGGACCTTGGCGTCACGCCAAGGTCCATTTTTCACAGAATGTTACGTGATGTTCCCTGTTCCATGCCTTAGAATTTTTTCACAAATTTTCTCAACCATCCATCACTCCCAAAAATTTTTCTAAGCATCAAACGTACCTGGGAGCTTATTTTTCTCACGATTCCCTGCAAATCTTCGGCGATACACTCCTGCAAACGACTCAAACCACAACCAGAGACCCGAAAAACTAGCAAGAATGACCTTTAACTACTCTGAATAACGGAAAAAAACGAAAATACAAAAGGTACAAACTCTACAAACGAGTATCAACTTCTCCCATACTTATGGAGGATCATGGAGATGCAGCTCACCTCCAAATACACAGTTACGGGCTGTAGCACCATTATATTTATTGCCCGAATCAACCCGAACACCATTATCTCTCTCATAACCTCTTAACTCCTCATCTAGCGTTTTGAATCTACATTCTCCATATTGAAATCTATCCCCACACTGAGGTTTGCTCAGTGTCTCTATCCTAGATTCTAAACGCACCACTCTCTCCTCCAATTCCTCTAATTTTTTATCCGGTGGGTCCCCACACTTGAATCCTGTCACTTTCTCTAGACTCAGACCACTTATCACCTTCTCCTCATCTGTTTTATCCTTCTCACATTCCCCCACTAACGAAACCGACTGCACTCTATCACTAGGCCCTTTCGAACTCATGACCTCAAAAACTACTGATTCCTCGCCCGCTCTAAGTGTGATGGTGCCTAAAGAGACATCTATTAGAGCTTTAGCGGTGTTTAAGAATGGGCGTCCTAAAATTAACGGTATGTTTTCATCGGCTTCCATGTCAAGAATAACGAAATCGGCCGGAAAAACAAACTTATCCACCTTAACAAGCAAATTCTCAACTATTCCCCTCGGGTGTTTTTCGGACCTATCAGCTAAGGACAATGTCATTCGAGTAGGTGAGAGCTCGCCTAAGTCTAGTTTCTCGTAAAGCGAAAAGGGCATCAAATTGATGCTAGCACCTAGGTCGGCTAAAGCTCTAGTGTTGGTGTTACTACCGAATAGACAAGGAATAGTGAACACACCGGGATCGGTAAGCTTTTCAGGAAGCTTATTTGAGACAATGGCTGAACACCCTCCATGCAATGGGACATTCGACAACTCACCTAATTTCTCCTTATTCCTAAGAAGGTCCTTCAAGAATTTTGCGTATTTAGGCATCGATTGGAGAGCCTCGATAAACGGAAGATTAATATTCAATTGCTTGAAGATATCTAAGAACTGCCCGTATTCTCGTGAGTATTTTTTATTCTTAAGACGCGAGGGAAACGAAACATACGCATGATTCACATAGGGTGAAGGTCTAACATCTATGGGTTTTTTCTCAACTTTCTTCTCACTTTGAGACTCGCCGGGCTGTGCGGTACTTGCTGGGACTAGCCTCTTTTGCACTTTGCCGGGAGCCTCCATCTCAATCACTTCATCTATTATATCTCCATCCTCATCAACCTCTCTCTCTTCAACACTAGGGTTCCCTACGGTTCTGCCACTACGAGTGGTAATGGCTTTTACATGAGCATTCGGGTTAGGTGGGGTGTTAGCTGCAAACTGACCGGGTAATCTTTCATCTAACTTCCTAGACATATCACCTATAACCCTAGAAAGGTCTTGGACCGCAGCTTGGTGATTCTTAAGCATGAGGTCATGTTCACTAAGTTTCTTTTGGGTATTTTGATCCCTAACAATTAGTTGACTCATCATGGACTCCATTCTTTCCATGCTACCCCCTAAATCGAAACTTGAACCTTGACCTATTTGAACCTGACTACTTGACCCTCCATCCTTAACCTGCCCATTTAAACCCCCACCGAAGAGCGAACCTAGACCTCTATTTGGATTTTGAGCTATTTGAAAACCAGGAGGTCCATTTGAGCGAAAATTGTTATTATTATTAAAGTTATTATTATTATTTCGCCAACCCGAGCCAAGATTATTGTTACCAAACCCACCAGTTTGACCTCTACCGAAACCTCCTCCTACGAAATCAACTTGCTCCTCACTAACTAGCAAAGGACACGCACTCGTATCGTGACCACCTCGACAAAACTCACACTTATCAACCTTAGCTCTAATCTCCTTAAGCTCTCGAGTTATGTTTTCCAAAACAGAGGCTAAACTAGGGTCCATGGTGACATGGTTCACCCCTCGGGCGGGTGCACTAGTAGTGGTATTTGAATTACCACTTTGAGACCTCTGATCGGATCGTGATTGGGATTGAGACTGAGCAAATGCCTCAAAACGTTCTAAACACTCAGCCACTGTAAGTATACCCATCATATGCCCCCCGCCCCCCCATTGGTATCGAACCTATCTCTAGTCTCTTGGGTAAGACCGTTATAAAATTTCTCACATAAAGCCCAATCAGAAAGACCATGCTGGGAGCAACGAGCAGTTAGGTTTTGGAAACGCTCCCAAGCAAGGTAATAAGGCTCGTCGGGCTCCATGCGAAAGGAGTGAATTTGGTCTCTAAGACGTGAGGCTTTGGCGGGCGGGAAATACTTGTTCAAAAAGGCTTGACGAAGCCCCGCCCAAGTAGTAAAGGTACCGGTTGGTTGAGAGTCCAACCAATTAGCCGCACGGCCGGCTAAGGAGAATGGGAAAAGTTGTAGGTAGGTGGCATCGTTGGGTGCACCGTAAAGGTTAAAGGTAGCTAGGATGCGGGAGAAACGGTTAATGTGGGCCGGGGCGTCCTCATCGTCTCGGCCGTGGAATTGGATGGTGTTGGTGATAGCCTGCATGGCATAAGATGGAATCTGCCATGAATTGTCACTAACTATGGGTGGAACGGTGATGGGTGAGGCAAGGCCGGTGAAATCCTGAGTGGCTTGCTGATGGACGGTTTGCCTAGGGTTTGCCATTGGTTCTAAGTTTTCTGGATTACTAGAGGTACTAGAAGTAGGACTATTGGGTGGTGAATCCTTAGGTGAATGGTTTGGCGAAGGTGGTGGTGTAGGAGGTGGGGTGGGTAACGGGGTGGAATCGAACTTGGGGAAACGAGATGAAGATGTAGAAGTAACCTGTGGGCCTTCGCCCAATTGAGATGATGACTGCTTGACTAGTGGTGGTGGTCCGTGCGAGCGCAGATGTGGCATCCACTACGAGCAAAAACCTAAACACAAGAAAAGCAAACAATAGTTACTACGACTCAAGATAAAAAGAAAAGACACAAAACAAGGTAAACACGTAGCACATATTTGTCGAGTAAATCTATCAAAGCTAATGAACGCAATTACCAAGAGTACCCGGCAACGGCGCCAAAAACTTGATGTGTGCTAAACAGACTATTAAAAACAAACTAAATTATACTCTCTATTCTAGACACTATAAAGCTTTAATTCTAGACTCGACCTAAAACCACACAATCGGCAAGTGTACCGATCAATGTAGTATAACCTAGGAAGTCCGGATATCGAACCACGAGACTCTATAAACTACGTAAACTAGACTCTGACAGACACTTACGGACGCGACTTAAACTTGTTTAATTGTTTTGGGGGGGGGGGTTACTGAAAACTAAGGAAATCTATATTAGACTACTAAAATAACTAAAACTAGACTAAAACGAATAAAGACTGAGAACTTTTCTTATGTGAGAACGGGACCACCTAGACAAGAATCCTGGATTGTTTTTAAGAGATTACCGATTAAGTTAAATACATGAGTTATGGAACCGGGATCTTAAAATACTAAACCTATTAAGAACCAACGAGGCCCCTCGACCCTTATCAAGGAGAAACCTGTGGCACTACCTAGGCCATTAATTCTACCGGTTATTAGACTTCTTCCCAGTTGTCTAATTATTGTGTAAGTACCCTAATGTTGACCTATTCTTTCCCAATCCTAGATCTAGGGTAGTTTGAAGTAATTAATTTGACTTGATAGACTAATAAGACCGACAGGTAAACCAAGACATAACCTTTCCCAAGGCCTATCTAAAGCAATTCGCCGGGTAAGACCTACCAATAGCCCCTCACTTCCCAGTTATTAGGACTAGTAGAACACTAAGACTTAGCAAATTATTATCAGTTACTTCTAAGGATTATTGCGCAATTCTCCCTAAAGAGTGAAGGTTTTCTAACGTGATATAGACACTCACCGAAACCCTAAACCCTAATATGACTCTATGTTGTGATGAAGACCGTCACTAAGAATCATATGAAGCAAATAACAATAACAAACCAAATCAAAGCATGCATACACATCAAACCATTACATCAAACCTCTTACTAAACACAATCACCCATAAACATCATGCAAATAACGAAAACGGTAAAAATCTTTATTCAATCCATTTATCAAGTCTAGGTGGTTTATGAAATTAGCCAAGCATCTCAGTAATTAAAAACAAAACAAAGATGTCTAAAACAGAATTCATTGTAACAAAGTTTCAAGAAAGTAATCGACAAAACAAGGGATTAGAAAACCCGATTAATTCTTCGATTCTTCGCTCTCGACTCGTACCAATGATTCCCGTGCCTTGAAATCTCCAATTGTTCACCAAGAATGCTCCAAAGTTGCTCTCCGAAGTCACCAATTCGTAATTAGGGTTCCAATCAGGTTTCTTGGGAATTAATCTTCACAAAACCCTAGCAGCAAACATGTTTTCCGAAATCAAGCCCCTCGCGCGACGCCTAGGGGGTGTCGCGTCGCGCGGCGCCTCCAAAGGTGATTTTCTTGAATTTTTTAATTAAATTAATTTCCAGCTTCTCCGACGCGCGTACGAATCCCGTTTTTCTTCCGAACTGCTCGTTTTGACTCGTTTTTCAACACTTTAAGCTACGGGACCTGAAATCAAAGCTTAACGTCAGCAGTATCACAATTCTAACCTAAACTAGACTCGAAACGACTGAAAACTGACCAAAATATACACTATAAACATATGTACTTTACAGTATCCATTGTGTCAGATAGTGATACCCGGTTTACTTCAAACTTTTGGAGAGATTTTCAAGAACAAATGGGAACGAAACTTTTCATTAGCACCGCCTACCATCCTCAGACGGATGGGCAGAGTGAAAGAACAATACAGACGCTAGAAGATATGTTACGAGGATGTATCATCGACTTCGGCGGAAGTTGGGATGTTTATCTACCTTTGGCCGAATTTTTGTATAACAATAGTTATCATTCGAGCATCGGTATGGCAGCTTACGAGATGCTATATGGTAGGAAGTGCAGAACCCCGGTGTGTTGGGGTGAAGTGGGACCACGTGAACTGGCCCATAAAGATGTTGTCCAAGCCACTAATGAGAAAATTGAAGTGATACGAGCCCATTTGAAAGCATCCTAAGATAGGCAAAAGTCTTATGCCGATAAAAGATGAAGACCGATTGAATTTCAGATAGGCAACATGGTTATGTTAAAGGTTTCCCCATGGAAGGGCGTTTTCAGGTTCAGGAAAAGAGGGAAACTAAGCCCGAGATTTATCGGGCCATTTAAAATCATCGAACGGGTTGGAAAGGTAGCTTATCGCCTCGAGCTACCGGAAGAGTTGAGTGGGATACATGGCACGTTTCATGTATCACAACTACGGAAATGTCTAGCGGAAGAAACAGCTTATATCCATTACGACGATATCGAGGTGGATGATAGCCTGAATTGTGCAGTAAGGCCATTAGAGATTTTAGATCGAAAGGTTAAGCACTTGCGAAATAAACAAATCGATCAAGTCAAAATCAAGTGGGAGCATAGGAAAGGTTCGGACACCACATGGGAGTCCGAAGAGGAAATGCGGCGTCTCTACCCTACCTTATTTGGTATGTACTTTGGTTTTGGGGACGAAACCCTTTTTAAGGGAGGTGGACTTGTAACACCCCGAAAACGTAAATCATTTATTTTAAATATAATGTTGGTAAATAAACAAGTGAACTAACTAGGATTAAAATAACCTAGTTAGGTAAAAGTCTTGTAGTGACTTAAATGGGTTAAAACGCTAAAAAGAAGAACTAAATGATAGTTGAGGGGCCAAAAGTGTTCAAATTGAAACTAATATTAATAAAACAAAATTTAAAACTCAAAACACACTTGTGTGTGTGCTGAGATCGAACCAGAAAAGAAGGGGGCGACTTGGGTTCTTCAAAACCCTAACTTCCACAAATCTCAAAGATTGAAGGTTCAAATTTATTCTAAAATGAAATCCGAGCTCAGATTAGTGATCTCCATTGCAAGGGGGTCATAAGGTATGTAAAATTTGATAGAAAAATCCCTACTTGAAATTCTCATGAATTTAGAAATTCGAAATCTGATGATGCATGTTTGTTTTATGGATAGAATAGGAATGATATAGTGTCTAGGAGTAAACCCTAAACAACGATATGTGAAATCATGTCTAATTTCTGATAATTTCATGAACACATTGAAGGTGATTCATGAGTTTTGTGGGAAACTAATAAACACTAGGGTTTTGAGTGTTATTCTAGTGTAATATAGTACATAGAAAGTGATTTCTGAAATATTGATGTTTAATCTTACATGTGATAGCTCAATTAATGTAAATTTCGGTTAAGTAACAAGCCATGAACTTGAATATAGAAGATATTAAATCCTGCCCATAAGGCGTTTGTGAAAATGCCGAATAGAAGGCCTAGTGTTGAGATATAAACAAAAACGCATAAATTTTTTTTAGAGGGTAAACTATGCGTTATATGTGAAACAAAGAGTTCTAAATGCAAATATGATTGAACTCTATAGGAAAGGAATCCAGAGCATCGAGTGGACAAGCCGGTGTTGACGCACGATTGAAGGGTGTACTTTGAAGGTATGTAACTTGATTTGTTACATTAAGTGAATTGTTATTAAATTATGTATAGTTATATAGTAGAATAAATGTTGCATTGATTTTAGCGACCATGTTTGTCACTTGAATCAATAGGTTAAGAATTTGCAAGAAACCGTTTGGTAGTCATTGTATGGGAGGATTCCATAAAATGAGCCAACGGGTCGAATAATGGAGTAAATTGTAGTACTAGTGTTTTACTAGTTAGCAATGGCGATAATAATCACAAGAGCATTAAACCATGAGATTGGTAAGGAAATGCGGGTGATGATAAGCCCCAGATGTTGGGTATAAGGCGCCATAGGCTTACTAGTGAAACTGTAGCAAAATGAGTGAAGTTAGAGTGGGTCGAATATATGCATAGTGATTTTAGTCGTTTGGACCGTAAGTCAAATTTTTTATACGGTAATTATAATAGGCACGTCGGTAATGAATTTACAGACGTATAGGAAAAAGAATCACCTAAAACGGACTTACGGGTCAAAAGTTATGTCGATTTGAAGTATTAAATGTTAAAATTTGGGGCTGGGCTGATATACAGCTCCAACAAGCAACATTCTGTCGAAATTACGCTGTGGCGCTATGCCACGACCAAACACATAACCCGTCACGTGACGCGACGGTGGTGGCGTCACGCGACCACCAGTGGTGGTCCCCGTCGTGCGGCGCGACCATCCGAAACGCAAGGATTTTGTTGTTTTTGCATTATTTTGAACATGGAACTTAACCAGACTTATATTTAAGGTGTCAAAACTAATCTTTTGTGTGGTTTTGATTATAGGTGATGATGAACTAAATCCGGATGACGATCAAGCACGATTCCAAGAACCGAACACAATCTTTTGAGCTTCCGCGATTACTTAAATATGATCAAATCAATGTCTATGTAGTTAACACTTAAATACTTGTTCTTTTGTCTTGGGATTTCTTAAACTAGTAGTACTTGTTCTAGATGTTAACTTGGTTAAAATTTCCTAATTCTTGATATAAAAATCAAGGTTTTGGTTTACTAAGGCTTTAATTTTACTAAAATCTTATAAAAACAAGTAGAGTGTTACACACCAACTGGCCGACTCGTGCGAACCCAGTAGGAATTGCACGGGCCTACTTGATGCTCTCGTTCGAATTCGCTAAAAACTGCTACTTCGCGTGAACGCCGCATACTCCAATTTCACACAAAGAGCCTTTCCTAAGGCTAGAATATTACTTAGCCTTTCCTAAGGCCAACACAATACACACGTTTTCGAAAATATTCGCATAACACAACCGAGTGGTCCAGTCGAGATCAGGCGTGAAAACCAAGAACTCTCGATAAGATTGCTCACTCAGCGCATTTTCTAAGCACGAGAACTTTCTGGGGAGCTAGGAGTGACATCCATATCTCAACAAAAGTCTCCATTTCAAAATCTAGTGGAACTCCCGAATTTATTCGAAGAGCACAACCACAGCTAGGAGCGATGTTATTAAGTCAGGGGTGAAACCCATACCTTAATGGACCGCTCCACTCTATATAAAATGGTTTTCAAAAAGCTCTCACCAAGGACTCGACTATAACGATAACTCAAGCCACGCGATGCCTAAGAAGTCGAATGCCATGAGATGCATCCCAGTGGAAGCATAAGCCTTCTAGGGCAACGCGCGTGCATGAACTTGTTGGGTATAGTTGGGTTACCTTGGGTAGTCGACACCTAAACACCCGAGGCACTCTATCTACTTTTCTAGCTTACGACTCGCTGATTTTACGCTTATCAGAACCTATTTACGCTTATGTGTTTACAATTTAAAACTTTACGCTTCATCGATTTCTTGATTTATCGATTTTCGCTCCCTGGTTTTGTAAACGCACAACTCGCACAGCCATCGCAATCTGAAACGAAAACCGAATGATCGCAACAAAACTAATGTCAAATTTCTCGCTCTCGCTCTCTTTCTCTGCATCGCGTCCTCGCGCATTCTATACCGACATGCATGTGTACAAGTATAAGCTACAACTAACTATATGTACAAAACGAATCAATTATGTGAGAACATAGGAATCTTGTGTCTCCTATGTGGCTCCTATGTGACATCTATTATATTACTTGCTACAAGTTTTGATCGCGCTCAATTGCATCGCAAAACTCAAAAAATCATTATGATCGAATCTCACTCCAAATATCTCTCTCTGTCAAGATGTCTTCCAACGACTCTCCCTCGAGACAAACAGCCAGGGGAATAGCCAAACGAAGCGCCGAGGAGAGGATTGCCTCGCTTGTGGCCAAGAAAGTGGCCAAGGTCGTTCCTCAAATTGTCGCTCAAGTGTTCTCTCTCAGCAACTCTCGAACCCCAGAAGACTCTAAGACAGAAGCACCGCAATCTGCTTTCCTCTACAAACACTTCAAAGCATGTGACCCGGTGGAGTTCACGGGTGAAGGAGGTGTGTCTCAACTACTCCAGTGGTTCGATTCTATCGAAGTTACCCTTCTTCAGAGTGGGTGTCCCGATGGTTTTCGTACTACTTGCGCTACCGGAGTATTTCAATCGCGAGCACTCGACTGGTGGACAGCCGAAGGTAACAGACGTGGGATCTCTACAGCTTACGCTCTCTCTTGGGATGAGCTGAAAGAGCTTATGAAGAAAGAGTATTGCCCTCCCCACAAAGTCCAGAAGCTAGAAGACGAATTTTGGGAAATCAAGCAAGTCGAAGGTGAGAATACTGGCTACACCGCAAGGTTCAAACAGCTTAGCATAATCTGCCCAAGTCAAGTCAACACTTCAGAAAAAGCCATCACGAAGTACATTCGCGGCTTGCCTGAATGTGTGGGCTATTTTTTTGAAGCTGCAAGACCTACTATTATCGAAGAAACCTATCGCTTGGCCGCAGAAATCAACGACAAACGAGTCTTGGACGGATTTTTCTACAAGAATCCTGTCAAACAAGCTCAGCAAGCACTCGTCATCGATTCTTCTAACGGTTCCTCCAACGATCCCACCGACGATTCTTCAGGTGAGTCCTCGGACGAATCCTCCGACGACAACATACCGTTTCAGGAAGCTCAGCCTAGCCACAAACGGAAGACCATGAGCTCAAACTCTTCAACAACTAGACTGTCGCAACTGGAACCTCTCCAAGAAGTTCCAGTTCACTCGAAGCGCGCTTACAACAGAACTCATCCCCTGTGTCTCATATGTACGTATTATCACCCGCCAGAAGCTAACTGCCGCTTTTGCGCAAATTGCAACTGGTATGGTCATCTTACCCAGCACTGCCGCACGGGGCCGCAGACTTGAGGAATCTCAGCAACGATCGCAGTTTCCGCAGAAGTCCTCCACATCAACATTTTTCATGCTTCCAATGTTGTTGTAATGCTACAATTTTCGCCATTAGTTTCTTTTATGTGTTGAATTTGTTCTATTTCTCGACGCAATGTGGACTCTATTTATCTCTCGCTTTCTCTCTCGTCTTCGCACTTAATCTGGAATCACACACATGCTATATATTATATCACGATATAATGTGTTTTACCCTCACTACACTCTTAGAATAAGGTATGATAAACGTGCAAGGAATGACTAATCACGGGTGTACACGGGATTATTTTGGTCAGTGCACGGAGATCGTAGTGAGTTCTAATGGTGCCATAACGTTAAAAGCATGGTCGAGCGTGGTGGATACGCCACTGGTACTTCCTATACATAAGTGTTTTAGCCATATTAGCAAACTTTTGTGGAAAGATGCCATGTGGGGCTTAATGTTGGTTAAATTGTGGAACTGTGGAGATTAATCGTACCGTGTATCGCTTATCGCGTACCGCTTACCGCTTATCGCCTGATACTCATCGTAATCTGTGTTATTTTATTATGTATAACATCGCTTCACGGGACAAAACTAACATGGTCAAAACAAGGTGGATACGCCGCTGGTACTTCCTATATATAAGTGTTTTGCCATGTTAGCCAACTCTCGTGGAAACATGCCATGTGGGTTTTAATGTGGAATCTAATTGAAATCGCACAATTCGCTTAATCGCATATCGCTCGTCGCCTATCGCTCGTCGCCTATCGCTAACGCTATCGCTTACCGTATCTGTGTTAAGTTAGCACACGTGACCTCACTTCACGAGACGAAACTCATATGGTTAAAGCATGGTGGATATGCTGATGTTACTTCCTATATATAAGTGTTTTAGCCATATCAGCAGACTTTCGTGGAAAAAAAGGCCATGTGGGGTCTAATGTTGGTTAAATTTTGTGGTGTTGATCAACCCAATCGAATTGCATTAAACGTGTATATTCTCACCGCTTGCAACGCATCGACCGTCGCCTATCGCTTGACGGTTGTCGCTTGTCGCTTATCGCCGCTGTCATCGCTTATTAAGTTGATGTTGTGCTATCAAATTTTCGCGTACCGCTTATCACTTGTCGCACTCGCTCGTATCGCTAAACTGAGTTCGAAAACGACTTCATCGCTCAGTTTGATCAACCCTTCACTTACACTTGGTCCGACCATATTTCGTTTGGACAGAGGGAATCGAAACCTATCAGTACTATGTCGACACACATGATACCGCCTCACGAGCCGGAAGCCATATGGCTAAAACATGGTGGATACGTGACGGGTGGTCCGTAGGACAACCCTTTATGATGTTAAAAGACAAGTTTATCCCTCATTTAAGTGTGTAATTATCTCGAATTAGATAACTACTGTTGCTTATGTCTCAGGTGCGGTTTGGTGGCTTAAAGTGAAGAAAAATGCAGCTTTAGAAGGTTTGAAGTTGAACGAGTCGTGCAAGAAGCAAAAGATGAAACAAAGTGAAAGATTCAAGCTGCCACCGTAATTTACGGTCCCACCGTAAATTACGGTGGACCTGAAATTCATCATATTGCCACCGTAAATCATTCTATTCATACCGTAACAATTTGAACATCACCGTAAATTATGGTGATACCGTAATTTACGGTGGAGGTGACGCAGAAAACGTAACTGCCTTCTTAAATCGGTTTTATGGGTGTCTTTTGGACTATTCTCATCATTGGACGTTTTTGGGAAACATTGGGGGCGATTTTGCTTGTTCTTGCTTGGTTCTAAACAATTCCTAACATTCGGTTTGTGTATTCGATTCGTATGAACATTAATCGTTGTGTGAAGATGATGTACCAAGTCATGCGTGGCTAAACTTTTGGTGATCATCCTAGATGTAAGGTTTGCTTTTGAAACACTATGTTTGTGCTTGAATTTCTAGAATAATAACTTTGAATGTTTGTTTGAGTTATTATGGTGTTTGGATATTTGTTTGTAATTGTTGATTATTGTTTGATGTTAATCTAAACCATACGTTCTTGGTGCCGCTGGCAATCGAGATATCATGGGAGGGATTAGGGTTGGATAATTGTCAATTGATCATCGAGTAACAACCTCGCATTTTATAATCCGAGTACTTAGTTCTCTTTCATCACAAACAGATAATCAAACACGAGCCATGTCTATGTGGTTCTTTCTAGTTAAGCATAAACATTAGTGTGGATTAAAACCTGAAATCTAGGATGGTCGCTTGTTCCTAATCTGTTCACAAAAACATTCTTTGCTTTGCAATTTAATTAGTTAATATTAGTTCTTAAAATCAAAACAATCAACTCTTGAATTTTAATTTCTGCAATTTTAGTTTAATCTTAGTTTAAGTGCAAAGCTAAATAATCGACATACTTTCCACATACTCCCTGAGTTCGATACCCTCTTACCACTATCTATAGTTGTTATTGGGATTAAATTTGCGTGACCCACGATAATCACGTCAAATTTTGGCGCCGTTGCCGGGGAGTAGTGCGCAACGTGTGTTAGTTTGTTAGTTTTGCTTTGTTATTTTCGGGTTTACACTGGTGTGTTTAGTGTACAGGTTCTACAGGTACATGCATACTAGAGGCTCTCACAAAGCTTCACCATTGTCATTTGATCCGGAAATCGAAAGAACGCTAAGGCAAAACCGAGTTTTACTACGCGAAAACAGAATCATTGGTTCACCCACTTCACCCATTACACCAAGAAACATCATGGACGAAACACAAGTACCACCCACAACGGGTCAAACGACCTCGTCATTTATACCTACTTCCACACAACCATCACCAAACACAACCATACCAGATTCCACTACAATTCCTACTCCATCTCATGACACTACACCATCTAACACCACACAACCGATCACTACTCAAGTCGAACCCAGTCTTTCCTTTAGCCCATCTACTACGATTCCACCATTCACTCACTTCTTTCCAGTTTCAGGGCAATCATCCTCAACTTATACAGTACCACAAGGTTCGACTGTTGTCCATACTACCTCTACATTTAGACCATCAAACCAGTCGGGTTTTCAATACTCGACCATTCCATTTGGGCAAACTTCGGGTATAGGGGGAGATGGACATGAGGAAGGATACGAAGATTTTGAGGGTTATGATGAAGATGGGTATGCTTATGCTTCTGGGGGTGATGGTGATCAAGGAGAGTTCGGTTATGTGCAAAGTCAATGGAATGGCAAGTGGAGGTGGAGTGCCACAACAACAACAACTTATACCGCAACATATTCGACCAAGGCCACAAGGGCCACCAATGCAACGCCCTATTCCATTGCAACAAATTCGGCCGCAAAATGTACAACCACAATTTCAAAGGCCGACTCAACAACCACCGATGCCACAACAACAATTTCAACCACCGTTCGTACCACAAGGGCATATACCAAGACCTATGGGTCCTATTCGTCCAAGGGGTGGATTCGGTGTTCCAAGAAGGCATCTTAGGGAACAAGCACGGGGAATAGAAGCGCATTTCAGGCCGATAATTACTCAAAACCCTTCACCGGTGGTTATCCCTCACAACAACCAAGGGAGAACCTTTGAAGTAAGAACAAATTCTTTGCAAAGTTTGCCGAAGTACAAAGGGCTAGCAACGGAGGAGCCGTATTTCCATTTAGAGGCCTATGACTCAATTTGCAATACTTTTGGGAGTCAAGGTTTTTCGGCCGATGATGTCAAGTTGGTCCTATTTCAGTTTTCTTTTGAGGACAAGGCAAAGAAGTGGTTCTACACTTTGCCTTCAGCATCTATTTATACTTGGGCGGAGATGCAACAAATTTTCTTAGATGAATTTTACACCGCCCAAAAGACCAACGATGCTAGAAAGGAGTTGAGGAGCTTCCAACAACAACATGGTGAGATGTTCCATGAGGCGTTTGAACGTTTTAATATGATGATTAAAAATTGCCCTCACCATGGGATTGAACTTTGGGAGTTGATGAATGCCTTCCATGAGGGGTTAAGTGCCGAAGATGCTCGCGATTTAATGTCCATTACCAGTGGGACTTTTGGCACAAACTATGAGAATGACGATTGGGAGTTCTTAGAGAACATGGCGATTACCTCGAAAAGAAAGGCTCAAGCATCGAGGAGAGCCCGACCGGCCATTGCCCGACCTCAAGTGCACGCCATAGATGATGGTAATGTTCAAACTACTAACCAAATTTATGAAGTTTGTGCTTTGTGTAATGAAATAGGTCATGCGGCTGAAAATTTCCAAGGGATGGTGGAAGGGCAATATGAAGAGGTGCATGCGGTTCAAGGTCAAGGTCAAGGAGGGGGTGGTAGAAACTACAACAACATGAACTCTAATACCTACCACCCCTGGTTGAGGAATCACCCAAATTTTCGCTATGGGAACCCCTCAAATCAAGCTAACCCGAACTTTCAAGGTAGCCAAGGTAACTTTGGTTCACGCCAACCTTACAACAACCAAAGTGGATACCGAGGCGGGAACAACCAAGGCTATCAAAAGCAATATCAATCGGGTCAAGAACAAGGGGGCCTTCGGGTGGAAATGAGATGATGGAGATGTTAAAAAGCATGCAAGTGGAGATGCAAAAACGGAACCAACTCGATGAAGTCCGAATGCAAAAAGATGAGGTTCGTGACAAAAGCATCCAATCACTAACAACCCAAATGAGTCAATTGGCAACCGATGTGGCGGAAATGAAGAAAAACAAGGGTCAACTTCCTAGTGACACCAAGGTAAATCCATCACACGTTTCGTCAAGAGGTAATGTTAATGTTCATCAGGTTAGTGTTTTGAGAAGTGGAAAAGAGTTTAAGGCCAATTTGTCACCCGAATTGGTTGAGGGGGTAGTTGAGGACATCACGGGTAATGATAGTGATGATGATGTTTCACCGGTTAAACCAAAAGAATTAAATGTTAATAAACCGGGTTTGGGTGAAAATGAAAAGAGTGAAAAAGTTTAGGGTGAACCGAGTCAAGTCCCGTTTCAATCGGCTTTACTTGACCCGGGAAAGAAAAATTTTATTGCATCGAGAGGTCCCCAAAAAGAAGAGTTGTGGGACATGTTTAAACAAGTTAAAATTAATCTTCCCCTCCTTGATGCAATAAAATAAGTACCCGCCTATGCAAAATTTCTAAAAGAATTGTGTACACAAAAGAGGCAAAACAAAAAGAAAATGCCTAAGCGGGTGGACTTAACCGGGCAAGTGAGTGCGGTTTTAAACGGGGAGCTTCCTCCTAAGCTCCAAGATCCGGGCACGCCATTGATTAATATACAAGTTGGTAATTTTCAAATGGCTAAGGCGTTGCTAGATCTTGGAGCCGGAGTTAGCATTTTACCGGGGGGCTTATATGACCAATATGATTTTGGTCCGTTAGCAAGGGTGGAGACAACGGTTGTTTTAGCCGATTTGTCTCATAAGTTACCCCGGGGTATGGTTCAAAATGTCATTGTTAAAATCGATGAATTTTATTATCCGGTTGACTTTTTAGTCTTGGACTACTCATCGGCGGACCTAAAACAACAACAAAATGTAATTTTGGGTCGGCCATTTTTGAGCACCGCACATGCAGTCATCGATTGTAGATTTGGTACAGTCGATATGACTTTTGGGAACCGAAAAATGCGTTTAAATGTTTTTACTAACAATTCTAATGCTAATGGTGTTGATGAGTGTTTTATGGCAGATATAGTTGACGGATGCAACCCGCATGAGTATGAGGAGGATGGTTTGGATGTTTGCCTGTGTGATTTTTCTGAACAGGTACATGCTTATGCACTCCGGGTTGAAGAGGAAAAGCAAGATGCGATGGCGTTGAAAGAAGGTCGGCCGCCATGGACCCACCAGTTTGAAGGCTTACCGGCGGAAATCGATTCGGGTACTAAACCATCATTAGAGGAACCGCCAAAGTTGGAGCTCAAAGACTTGCCGAGTCACTTGAAGTATGTGTTTTTAGGGGATAATGCCACTTTACCGGTCATTATTGCCTCTAATTTGGAGTTGTCACAAGAGCAAGCATTGTTGGAAGTCTTGAAGTAGAACAAGGGAGCTATCGGATGGACAATTGCTGATCTCAAAGGAATTAGTCCATCAATTGTCATGCACAAGATCATTACAACCGAAGATGCCAAACCAACACGAGAAGCTCAAAGGCGGTTGAATCCGAACCTACGGGAAGTAGTTAAAAAGGAGGTAATTAAATGGTTGGATGCGGGAATCATCTATCCGATTTCGGATAGTGCTTGGGTGAGTCCCACCCAAGTTGTGCCTAAGAAGGCCGGCATTCAAGTAGTCAAGGATGAAAGTGGTGAACAAATTGCCACCCGACCGGTTACCGGGTGGCGTGTATGTATTGACTACCGAAAATTGAATGCCGCCACTTCTAAGGACCATTTCCCGCTCCCTTTTATTGACCAAATCATTGAAAAATTATCGGGTTAAAAGTACTACTATTTTTTGGATGGGTACTCGGGTTACAATCAAATTGCAATACACCCGGATGACCAACACAAGACCACCTTCACTTGTCCATATGGCACTTTCGCCTTTCGGCGAATGCCATTTGGCTTGTGCAATGCTCCGGCAACTTTCCAACGATGTATGATGAGTATCTTCTCGGACATGGTTGGAGAGTCGCTCGAAGTATTTATGGATGACTTCTCCATTTTTGGCACTAGTTTTGATGCTTGTCTCAACGAATTACAAAAAGTTTTAAAAAGGTGCGTTGAGAAAAATCTAGTGCTAAGTTGGGAGAAAAGTCATTTCATGGTGCAAGAGGGCATTGTGTTGGGTCATGTAATTTCTGAAAGAGGGATGGAGGTGGATAAGGCAAAAATAAGGGTAATAGCATCTTTGCCACCTCCGAAAAATGTTAAGGGTGTAAGGTCATTCTTGGGACATGCGGGTTTTTATAGACGTTTCATAAAGGGTTTTAGTGTTATCACCAAACCTTTATGTAACTTATTATTAAAAGATGTCCCATTTGATTTTACTAACGAGTGTATGCAAGCTTTTACTGTTTTGAAGGAACACTTGGTCAAAGCTCCTATCTTGCAACCACCGGATTGGTCAAAGCCGTTCGAGATAATGTGTGATGCAAGCGACACCACTATTGGTGCGGTTTTGGGTCAACGGGTTGATAGAAAGCCGGTGGTGATCTACTATGCAAGCAAAACTTTATCCGAAGCGCAACTCAATTACACCACAACCGAAAAGGAGTTATTAGCGGTGGTGTATGCTTTGGATAAGTTTCGTGCTTATATTTGGGGGAGCAAAGTGGTGGTTTATTCGGATCATAGTGCGGTTCGATATTTGATGGAGAAGAAGGACGCAAAGCCTCGGTTGATTCGGTGGGTATTATTGTTACAAGAGTTCGATTTAGAAATCCGAGACAAAAAGGGAAGTGAGAATGTAGTGGCAGATCACTTGTCTCGGATTCCGGTGGAAGGGATCGATGATGTTAGTGAAATCAATGAGAGTTTTCCCGACGAGCAACTACTAGCCATTTCCACCTTTGTTGCACCGTGGTATGCTCACTATGTCAATTACTTAGCCACGGGTGCCATCCCAAGTCATTGGACCAAAAAGCGCCGACAACAATTTATGGTCCAAGTGAAACAATATATTTGGGATGAACCGGATCTTTTCAAGATTGGACCGGATCAAGTTATACGAAGGTGTGTGCCCGAGACAGAAGTGTTGGAAATCTTGACCCATGCTCATTCTTCCGCATGTGGGGGTCATTTTAGTGGGCATAAAACAGGCTACCGGGTGCTCTCATGTGGGTTCTATTGGCCCACAATTTTCAAGGATGCATGTGAGTTTGCTAGGAATTGCATAAATTGTCAAAAAAATGGGAAGCATATCGAAGAGGGATGAGATGCCTTTACAACCAATCTTGGTTGTAGAGATATTTAATGTATGGGGTATAGACTTTATGGGTCCTTTCCCGAATTCGAATGGCTTTCTATACATTTTGGTAGCGGTGGATTATGTCTCGAAGTGGATTAAAGCTATTGCAACACGAACAAACGACCATTCGGTTGTTTGTAAATTTGTTCAATCCAACATCTTTTCTCGTTTTGGCATTCCGCGGGTTATTATAAGTGATGGTGGTTCGCATTTCAAGAACTTCAACTTCGGGAAATTATTGAAGAGGTATAGCGTGAATCACCGAATTGCCACACCTTACCATCCGCAAACGAGTGGACAAGTCGAAGTGTCCAACCGTCAAATTAAAGAAATTCTCATGAAGACGGTTAGAACGGATCGGAAGGATTGGTCGAGTAAGTTAGACGATGCGTTGTGGGCATACCGAATGGCCTACAAGACTCCTATTGGCACAACGCCTTACCGGATGGTGTATGGAAAGGGTTGTCATTTACCAATGGAGTTAGCGCATCGGGCACATTGGGCAATTAAGACGGTAAACGCAGATTATGACGAGGCGGGAAAGATGAGAAAGTTGCAGTTAAGCGAGATAGAAGAAATTCGGGATGAGGCATATGAATGTGCATCGGCGTATAAAGATAAACTCAAGAAGGTGCATGATGCAAAATTGCGAAAGAAAACGTTCGAAGTGGGTCAAAAAGTTTGGTTGTATAACTCAAGACTCAAGATGTTCGCGGGCAAGCTTAAAAGCAAATGGATGGGACCATATGTCGTTCGGAGAGTTGGGAGATTTGGTGATGTAGACATCCAAGACGAGCAAACATTGAAACAACAAACAGTGAACGGTCACCGGTTAAAGCCATACTTGGATGGGAACGACATCAACACTTTGGAGCTTGACAAAGCGGGCTACATCTTACGCCCGGTCGACAATGAGCAACCATGAGAGGCCCAGGTTTGGTAGTGTAAATAGTTAGCATTTCATTTTGTTTGTTTTGTATAGTTTGCACAATTGCCGTATTTCTTTGAAACCCGTGTTTGAAACAAGTGTGGGGATATTCGGGTCACGAATTACTCTAACATTGTGTTGAGGACAACACGAGACTTTCGAGGGGGTAGGGTGATTTTTTCATGCTTTTGAAAAAAAATTAAAAAACATAAAAAAATTAAAAAATTAAAAAAAAAACTTGAAAAATATAAATATATACCTTCAAATAACAGGTTTTAGCTGAATAAAAATCGCCCAGAACCCACCGTAATTTACGGTTTTACCGTAATTTACGGTTTTACCGTAATTTACGGTGGAGATGTAATATAGTTGGTCTTTACGGTGATTCTATACTGTTTTACGGTAGGATTTCTTTGCCAGCATCCACCGTAAGATACGGTCACACCGTAATTTACGGTGGACCTGGCGAGCAGATGGGTCCCTCCGGTTCCTGCATATGTATATAAAAAAAAACATCATAACATCAGGTCACGTGAATACTCCCTAGCCACACAACATCTTTCACTTTCTCATCCATCTTTTTCACAAAGACCCACAAATCTCCATAACCTTCTTCAACCTTAATTCTTCTATATCTCACTCAATTTTTGTTCGAATCAAGTGAAATTGAAGTCTAACTTGACTAATTTTTCACAAGCTTGTCGATTGTGAGAGGAGATTTCTGAAAAAACGCAGTTTTAGGGTCCGAATTCTAAACCCTAGTTCGAAAAATTTGGGGGTTTTGGGAGCTTTTGTTTCACAAGCATTCTTGCATCTTCAAACAAAGGTATGAAAGCTTATTTGTTATATTTTGATGCTACATTGTGAAAAGTAAGGTTATTTAGGTTACTTGGCCATACCCACTTGCTTGTTCTTAGATATGGTTAGGAAATTGATTATTTGAACATGGTTATGGTTGTAGATGTAGGATTTGTGGTTAAAGTAGTGAACTTTTGGGATGTTCTACATTGTAGAGACACCATGCCCGATTTTTGAAAAATTCTTGATATATTATTGGTTCACTAACATCTACAATTATGATAACAAGCAAGTGTGGGGATATGTTGGAGAAAAGAGTTTAATTTTGTTTCGTTGGTTGTGTTGTTTGCTCTAATGTGTGTAGGAAATGGCACGAACAAAAGAAAAGACCGGAGCTAGTTCATCTTCGTCTTCAAAGGGAAAGGGTAAACAGCCGGAACAACAACCACGAAAGAGACAATACATGGGTCGAGTGGATGAAAGCGAAAGTGAAAGTGAAGAAGAAATGGAGTTGGATATGACGGAGAAGCCGAAGTGGGATTCGGGACCATTGGATGATCAACCAGTGGAGTGGCAACCAACGTTATATAATGACCGTATGAATAGGTTGAAGAATAAGGCAGCGGCTTTTATATGTGAGAGGGATGTTCGGGAAGTTGAGTTTGGTCAGTTCGGTGTGTTTGAAAAGTTCCGGGCTCTAGGTTGGGAGACGACACTTAGTTGTTTTGACAAAGATAAGACCAACTTGTTCATAACCGAAATACAAGAATGGATGGCTACTCTCAAATGCAACAGTTACGAAAAGCCATCACAAATGAAGCTGACGGGTATTGTGAATGGAATTCCGGTGGAGATGTCGTTTGACACGTTGAAGAAGCTTGGGAAATATGATAGTCTTCCAGCCCGTGATTATATGATACCGACTCTTGATGACCTCCTGGTTAAACCGGAGAAACATATTCGATGGAATGATATGTTGGCAGCACTGTTTTTACCCGGTAAATATAGTGGCATTCTATACCGGAAGAATTTAAAAATCGAAGCTAAATTGTTGCTAACAATCTGTGTTCTCAATGTTATTCCACGAAGAGGGGATAAAGAGCAGGTGAGGTTTCCGGAGGTACCCGTTCTTTATTCGCTAATGCATGGGTCTCCGCGCTTTCCGATACGCTATCTGATCATGAACCACTTATGGATCTGCCGGAATAAGTATGGAAGAGATATCATCCCGTATTGTCGAATAATTACGGGGTTGATGAAACAACAGAAGGCAATAACTTCTGAAGATAGATGGGCTACAAAGAGGCATCAGCCTTTTACGTTGGATAAGTTGGGGAATGTTTGGACGTATACTCAGTCGGAGCGTTATCATAAGCTAAAATCAGAAGGGCAAAGGTGGAGAGCACTAAAGTTGGGTGCACGAGATTTGTTACCGGGTGAGCCGGACGAGCCAGAAAGTGATGAAGAAGTAGTTCCGAGTGGAGATGAGGACTATGCGGACGAGCCGCATGGTGGTGAAAATGTTGGTCAAGGAGGTTATGGTAGAGGATATGGTGGCATGTTCTATGATTATACGCAGCAATCTTATGTGCCGGGATGGGCTTATGAAGGCACAATGCAAGAAGTGATTGAGAATCAACGCCCTCCGGCATCCGTGTTTGATACGTGGTCGGGGTCGGAGAGGACGTTGTATGATCAAAACACGAGGAATAGTGCAAGTATAGAGCGGTCCTTGAAACAAACTTTTGATCGTCAAGAAACATGGAATCGCACACATGCGTATTCCCGTGAAGTTGAAATGAACAATCGATATCATGATGATCAAGAGAGGAGATTGCACGCGGATTGGCATGCCGGGCGGCCGGTGGTTGTGGATCCACAACATGTGGATTATGCGTCTCTACCACCGTATGATGGTAGTGTTTCGTATCCAACCCCGCCGATCCACCACTCGCAATGGATTGACCCGAGGCAACAAGAGGGAGCGCAACAACAACAAGGAGGAAGTAGTAGCGGCTCATTCGCGTTCGGTGAATAGAACGACATGATGTCTTCCATGTTTGGACCTCCGGGACCGCGCTATTATTAGTCAGGTTGTGTTCTCCCTTTGTATATTTTTTGGTGCATATTTGTTAGTTTGTTTGTTTAAGGTTGGGTGGTTGGGTGGTGTTTTGATATGTTGTGTTTGGGTTGGTGCTTGATGGTGGTGTCATGTTTTAAAAAAAATTATAAAATGAAAAAATCCAAAAAGAAATTTGTGGTTTGAGTGAAGAAGTTTTTATTGATGTTGAATGAGTTTTGTGATCAAAGCCTCCTAGAACCATACATTGGGGTCAATGTATCCCAAGTGTGGGGATGGGGGGAATTTTTGAAGATTTTGAAAATTTTTGAGCCAAGCGAAACGATGTGAAAATTTGAACACCCTAGATTAACCCCAATTTGGTGCATCGGCAACCCTTGATACTTTTTTTCATTCTTGGTGAGAGTTGTAGCCACATTTGTATATAAATAATGCTTATCTTTGATGAGAGTGGCTACGGGTGGGGGTGCATTAGAACTTGTGCTTGAATGCGATTTGAATCCTTAGTTGAACATGAATGTGAAAAGGATAAGGGCATTTAGGTAGCTTCGTCGTTGGTGTGAGCGAGTGTGGGATTTGGGGGGTTGGACCTCATAAGTTATATATATTAGCATGGTAGTGAGAGGGGCGGGGGTTTGGACATTTAGTTGCCCAATTTTGTGCCTAAAAGCCTATCATTTGTTACCCCTAGCTACTTACCTAAAAATTTACCCAACTTGACCCGGTTTTATAGTGATTAGTGATTGTTTAGTAGTATGTAATGTTATTTGATGTTATGTTGAAGTATTATGTGAAAAAAAAATTAGAAAAAAAAAAGAAAAAAAAATGGAAAAAGAAATGATGTTTAGTTATCTTGTATATAGTAGTTTTCTTTGGTAGTTGTTAGTTTGTTTTATTATGTAATAAAAAGACCGGGTCAAGTTTTCGCTACTTCATATATAGTCCATTTCCTACCCATACACCTAGCCGCGTTACAACCTTGAAAGTCCCTTTGATTTGCATTTATGTTTGACACATTTTAGGAGAATGATCGATTTAGGTACAAGCCTATAGTTGTGCAACCACCCGTTTGCATATTGTGTGTCTAGCTTATCTTTGCTAGTTTTCACTTGTAGCCGAGAGGAGAGATTTAGAGAGGGGTGCATTGGTTGGGTGTTAAAAAGGGGTTAGTAAAGGATTGCTTGTTTTTGTTTGGTTTACATTGATCACTTGTTTAAAACTGATTTGATGAGTTGCTTGGGACAAGCAACGGTTAAGTGTGGGGATGTGACGGGTGGTCCGTAGGACAACCCTTTATGATGTTAAAAGACAAGTTTATCCCTCATTTAAGTGTGTAATTATCTCGAATTAGATAACTACTGTTGCTTATGTCTCAGGTGCGGTTTGGAGGCTTAAAGTGAAGAAAAATGCAGCTTTAGAAGGTTTGAAGTTGAACGGGTCGTGCAAGAAGCAAAAGATGAAACAAAGTGAAAGATTCAAGCTGCCACCGTAATTTACGGTCCCACCGTAAATTACGGTGGACCTGAAATTCATCATATTGCCACCGTAAATCAGTCTATTCGTACCGTAACAATTTGAACATCACCGTAAATTACGGTGATACCGTAATTTACGGTGGAGGTGACGCAGAAAACGTAACTGCCTTCTTAAATCGGTTTTATGGGTGTCTTTTGGACTATTCTCATCATTGGACGTTTTTGGGAGACATTGGGGGCGATTTTGCTTGTTCTTGCTTGGTTCTAAACAATTCCTAACATTCGGTTTGTGTATTCGATTCGTATGAACATTAATCGTTGTGTGAAGATGATGTACCAAGTCATGCGTGGCTAAACTTTTGGTGATCATCCTAGATGTAAGGTTTGCTTTTGAAACACTATGTTTGTGCTTGAATTTCTAGAATAATAACTTTGAATGTTTGTTTGAGTTATTATGGTGTTTGGATATTTGTTTGTAAATTGTTGATTATTGTTTGATGTTAATCTAAACCATACGTTCTTGGTGCCGCTGGCAATCGAGATATCATGGGAGGGATTAGGGTTGGATAATTGTCAATTGATCATCGAGTAACAACCTCGCATTTTATAATCCGAGTACTTAGTTCTCTTTCATCACAAACAGATAATCAAACACGAGCCATGTCTATGTGGTTCTTTCTAGTTAAGCATAAACATTAGTGTGGATTAAAACCTGAAATCTAGGATGGTCGCTTGTTCCTAATCTGTTTACAAAAACATTCTTTGCTTTGCAATTTAATTAGTTAATATTAGTTCTTAAAATCAAAACAATCAACTCTTGAATTTTAATTTCTGCAATTTTAGTTTAATCTTAGTTTAAGTGCAAAGCTAAATAATCGACATACTTTCCACATACTCCCTGAGTTCGATACCCTCTTACCACTATCTATAGTTGTTATTGGGATTAAATTTGCGTGACCCACGATAATCACGTCAATACGCCGCTGGTACTTCCTATATATAAGTGTTTTAGCCATATTGTCGAACTTTATTAGGAAAGTGCCATGCGGGGTCGACTTTAAGATTTAAAATTAGAATTTTTGATATTATTAAAACCTTTTGTGTAAACAAAACCCTTCTTACAAAACTTTTTCTAAAAATTTGATCGAAACCTTTGTACAAAACGAGATTTTCCCGTAACAATGGTGTGACAATCGACTTAGGTTACTGCCGCGTGACGAGAGAATCTCCTAAGACGAGTTTTAAACACCATAAAATCTTTTAGTAACCTAATAAAACCCCACTCATAGCGCTAGTGTGAACATCGAAACAGTTTAACACCGCGCTGTGGGAAGATTTTTCATAAACAAGTTTCTCCAAACCTTTTCAAATTAATCAACTTTTTGAGAATTTAAAATACTATTGAATCGCTTTCTTGGTGTTGCCATCTTTTGTGTATGAATCGTCTTACTCGCTGCCATCGCCAGTCAACGCAACGCTCTCTCTCGTCAATCTTCAATCGATCGCTCGCTTATCCTGGACGCTTTTAATCGCTATTTCCACTCACATCAAGTCTCGCAACCCTTTTATGGATTAATTTCGGCACGAAATTTCCTAAAGAAGGGGAGACTGTAACAACCCGCACGTTCGTGCGTTGTTACTACTAGTTATACTCGTTACGCCTAGCACCAGAGATTCAGATCATAATGTGCCTATATCGCATACATCGCTACATCGCAGTATTTTCGCATACTTCATCGCTATCGCATCACATCGCACTTGCTGACAACCACGATGATGTCGAGCGAGGACCAATATAGCTGTGATGTGTCGCAACGTAGCAATACTCAAAAACGCACTCGCAAGCACGCGTAACTCGATTATCGCAGGATTGGAATATGGATATGTATATACGACCCAAGGTGACTAATTATAATAAATATATGAAAATGTGGATGAAATGTCTAACCAAACTATCGCAACGCTTAACGACTGAAACGAAACGCTGACACACAACTCACCGGATGCCACCGATCGACTGACCGCCCGATCGGATGGCCACCCGATCGACGTGCCACCCGATCGAGGTGCCGCTCGATCGGATAGCGTCCGATCCGATTCACTGCACCGCCTTTCTCCTCCTAGCCTATAAATACCCCACTTGTCACAACAACAGTTGATGTGACTGCCCTCGCTCGACCAGACACCTTCTCGCCTTTTTCACTCGATTTCCCACGATTCTTGTAAGTTTTCACCCTGAATCTTGTACTTCTATGATCTACACACACTCCTTCATCTTTCTTGTCATCAAATCTCACTTTTTCCCCGTTAAATCTTTGGATTTGAGCCGTTCTAAGGTGATGTCATCATGGAGTTCTTAGGAACAATGAAGTGTGACCTCATCTCGTCCAGATCTGATAGATTCCACGGTGTATAAACACTAATCTCACCTAAATCTAAGCCGAATCTAAGTTTTCTAAACACTTCTTCAAACTTTCTTAACTTCTCACTCAAAACCGATGGCAACAGAGCTCGTACAGGCCTTCTACTCAGTCTCTAGTGAAGTGTCGGTTTGAGAACTGGTTCCTATCAACGAGATACCCGGCTTATCGTGTTGAACACGAACAACCGTCGAGAATAGTTAACTGATCGAACGGGGTGATTCCCATCCGATCCAATGACTTGGACTCGGTGGAGTTTCCATTGTTTAGCTCGTAGTCATACCGTCTCGATCAAATTGCAGAAACTTAACAAAATCAACAAGTTGTGAAACGATCAGGCTGCGGGACGGATTGCTGTCCGATCGGGTTACCGTCCGATCAGACTGCCACCCGATCGACTCGCAATCCGATCGGATTGCACTTGGTATCAAGACTTCAACAATTTTCAAACACTCAAAGATCTGAATGACGAACGGATTGCCGTCCGATTGGATTGCCGTCCGATCGAACGACCATCCGAACGACTGACTTTGGATCCTCAACACTTAAACGTTTTACAAATCTTCATTGCACATCAGTTCCAACGGATTGTCACCCGATCGGACTGCCGCCCGATCGAGTGACCAGTCTGTTGTAAGCTTATCATCAACCAAAGTGTCTTGCCAATCGGATCGCCGTCCGATCAAACAGCCACCCGACCGAGTTGCCACCCGATCGACCGGCCGATCGACCGACCGACCAGAAGGGTAGTATAGTACTATTACGCCCGACGGGGTCTAGTTTAGCAATCACGATCGAAGCTCGAGGACTTAGCTGGTAGTATCAGTTTTGTGACTATATATGGCGTGTATTACGTTTATGTATGTGGAAATTCGCAGCTTTTATCTATTACACTATTACATATCAAACCTGTATGCTTGCCAATACTTTTGTATTGACATTATTTTAACGTATGTTGCAGGTCTAGTCGCAGTCTACATCAAATCAAGCTAGGAAGTCTAGAAATACACCTAAAATCTAGGTTGTCGGATTTGTATTGTTTGAAAGAACATGAAATTCGTGACAGCTTATGTGATTGTATTTGTTTACTAGTATGGGATAATGAACGCATTAAATACTGTCGCAATTTAGTTGTTATGGATTCTCTTGAGCAATCTGATTCGCCTAGTGTCGCGCCCCGATGATTCCGCCATCGGTTGGGGTGTGACACAAACCCATGTCCATACAAATCAACCAACCCAGGTATATTCTCTCTATAAATATCTGTAGTGTATATATTTGTGTATGCATAGACAATAATTTCATCATCCCACTTTAATGTAAAGGGGGTGATTTAAGGTGGTGGTTGTGGTGGGTGGAGGGTGGTGGTGCTCGGTGAGGGTGGTGGTTGGTTGCAGGGTGGTGGTGCTCGGTGAGGGTGGTGGTTGGTTGCAGGGGCGAGTGATTTACAAAGAAAGTTACTTTGGGTCCTATACCATTTACCCGATCATTGAAAAGGGGCGAGTGATTTATGATGGTAATATCATTATGTGAACCTGGCATACCGAAGAACGCATGTCATATCCAAAGATCTTGGGACGTAACCGCTTCAAGCATGATGGTTGGCATCCCGTGAAATCCACTAGTGTGAGCGCCTTGCCATTGGGTAGGACAAAGTTCCCAAGCCCATTTCATACAATCTAAACTACCGAGCATCCCGGGTAACCCATGATAATCTACGTGATATTCCAATATTTGTTGCATATCACTGAAGGAGGGCTTTCTCAAATATCTTTTCCTATAAAGTTCTAGAATACACGAAAAAAAGTTGTGAAGAATTTCTCTAGCTACACGTGCAGACATTATTAAATAGTCATCCATAATGTCCGAACTATTGTCGTACGCTAACTGCCTAAGTGCGGCCGTGATCTTTTGCCACGTACTAAATCCTAATTGCCCGGTTACATCGGGTTTTTGTTGGAAATAAACATATTTCTCCTCAAGATCTCTAGATATCCTTAAAAATAAGTTTCTACTCATACGAAAACGACGCCTAAATATTTTTTCATCATACTTAGGTTCCGCTGAGAAGTAATCGCTTACCAACAAATCGTTAGAGGTGTGCCGTTCATGAGCTATGTACCTTCTCCTCTGTTTAGGTTGTTGAGTCTCTTCCTCATCGTCTTCTTCTTCCACGATAGCTTTCACCACTGCCGCGATCGTTTGTAGAAATATTTCCGCACCATCGTCAGATAATGATGACGATTCACTATAACTTGAAGAACTCATGGCAAGATTGTGGTTTTTGTGTTTGAAATTGTGTGAGAAAAATGTTTAATATGGAAAGGTATTTATTAAGGAAAAAATAATTTTTTTTTAAAAACATGCCCCCAACGGCTATTTTGAATTGGCCATTCACAGCCCGCCATGTCAGCTCGCTTCCCCCGCCCCACGCCCGGCTTGAAGCCCAAGCCCCAAGGGCCACGCCCCAACCCAAGCCCACCCGGGGTGGTGGCTTGGGCGTTTTCCCCCAACCCAAGCCCCATAGCCTTAAAACGTGATACAGTTTGACTTTGGAATTTATTAAAAAAAAGGAAAATTCTTACAAAATTACACATCAGTTGAAACCAACATGGAGGACTTGTTATGTTGACACATATGATTTTTAACTTTTGCTTTGTTATATTTAGAGATAAAATAATAATTATCATCTGCACATCATTATCTTCTTACCCAAATCTTCATCTTCAAACCCAGATCTTCAAAGACATGACCCCGTTCAACCATCATCATCATCCCCTACTTCTAACTTACACTACTCAATTCAAGACTATCATATACATTCCTCCCCTGTTCTTCTAAACTATTTCATATCACCTCTAATATCCTCACATAGGTTTAACGAAGCATACAACAATAACAGTGAAAGTGAAGACAAAAACCTGTTAGAAAGAAGAGCGAGAATGAGCAATGGCAGAGTGAGTCTAACGGCGATCGCTTTTTCAAGAAGCTTCCAGGCAATCGGAACATTATTGGACCAGCAGATATTCGAAACGAGCAATTGAGCAACCTGCGGCGACGGTAGAAAGATTCCGCCAGATATTAAACTCGACGACAGCTCAGCCACCCAAATTAACGGATCTGTGTCGTTGCTTTGAGCACACTTCGTCATTTACATCACTCTGTCCCATACTTGAGTGTATCTGAAATATGGGTTTTGGTTAGGGGATGATGGTTGAAGGGGATGATGTTCTTGAAGATGTGGGTTTGAAGATGAAGATTTGGGTAAGAAAATGATGATGTGCAGATATAATTATTGTTTTATTTTTTGTAAAGTAATTAAAAGTAAAGAGGAGGGAAAATTACCAATTTACCAATCATGTGCATGTCATGTGACTAATAATTAATCAGGGTTTGGGGTTGAGTTAGAATTAGAGGCTAAAATAGTTATTTATAGAGACCATGAGGGTACATATGTTAAAAAATCTTATTTTGGGCTAATATAGTAAAACTGATATAACCACAGGGGCCAAAAACATAATTTACTCATTTAAGTTATGTTGTAATGTTTAAGTTATGTTGTAATGTTTTATGTTATATTTCTAATTTTAAGTTATATTCTAATGTTTTATGTTATAATGCCCGTTGTGGTTTCAGATTTGTGAATCATATTTTGTCATGTTTTGCACGATCTTATATATTATCCATCCATGGCAATTTGCTGTTTGTTTATTACGTTGAATATGTTGTGTTTCGTTATAGTGTTTCAATGGTTTTTGCAATTACTTTAATGATTTTGTGCCCAATAATATATATATATATATATATATATATATATATATATATATATATATATATATATATACTAAGAGTGAATTGCAAGGATTGTCCTTTATCTTTATACCCATTTGCAGGCGCTGTCCTTTATGTTTAAAATTGACGAGTTTTGTACTTTATGTTTTCAAATCATACACGTTTTGTCCTTTAGCCCTAACCAAGTTAGATTTTTCTGTCAAATCTGGTCATGTGCAATGCACATGAGGGTAAAATTGTCATTTTAACTTGCAGGGACTAACTGTGTTGTAGGATCGTGTTTGGACCCAAAATGAGTCTTTCAGAGGCGTTCTACTCAAAATGAAAGGCGGAAACAGACATAATGAGTTGAATTCAGCTAGATATACACTTTAAACTGTCGTATTATTGATCTGGAACAGTTTTACAGCAAAACGACACTTCGACAGAGCTTCGCCGTCGGAAATACACATACAAGATATCTCTCAAGCGAAATCACATCACCCCTGTATATAGTCATCTGATTCCGCTTGAACAGACTCAAGCGGAATACCATTACAAGCGAAATCACAAGTTCAAGTGAAATAAGACATTTAAGCGATATCATCAGTTCAAGCGAAATAAGTGATTTCGCTTGAACCTGCCATGTCCTCTTCAAGCGAAATTATCTCTATAACATGTTTTCTCGATCTTCGTGCTATGAACGATGCGAGACTCGATACAAGACGAAGTCAACAGACGCATGCACCAACAGACTCCCCCTCGAATGTTGACGAGTCTTAAGTGTCGAGTCTTCAACGTCTTCAGTCTTTATCAATCTGATCGCTCTCTCTTCATCAGCATCAATAGACTCCCCTCGAACAAACTTTCCTTGGATGTCTTCAGACTCCCCCTTTCAATATGTTGGGATCGCAGCCTGGCTTGATAAAATCACAGAGTCTTCAGGTATCAAAACCTGGCTCTCTATTAGTTAGATATCCTGCACATTCTCTACCTCACAATAAATTTCCTGATGACCACTTGTAAAATCAATCTCACACTCTGATGAAACACTTGTGAATAAGATATTCATACAATTAGTTTACAATGTTAGTTTCTGTTGAACCACTTGCAGGAATAATGTTTTTATTTCAAAAACTTTTCTCATTTCATATCAAAACATCTCAAACAATTTTTACCCAAAGCATTTGTTCATCATGTTTAGCACTTGGAATTTTGAAAATCAGCTCTCCAATACCAGTTGTCGAAAATCTATTTGTATTATTCAAAAATAAAGAAATGCAGTAAAGAAATATTTACAAACAATATTTTTGTGAGTTTGTGTAAGAGGATCATATCAGTTTATGACAAGTCACAAGTACCGTTGAGCTTAGTTACACATTAAGAATTAAACAATTCACTTAGATTGCCAATATACTGATCCACTTAAATTCTCACACAAAATTCAACTGATTCAGGATATGAATTAGGTGTTTTAAGAACTTAAACTCATTCATGTGTCCCACCTCTTGAATATACTCCCGTATCCAAATCCCAATATTCAGTCTTACAGGTGAGTATACCACAGATGATATTTGTAAGGGGTTAAATGCGAAACCGTGAGAGCTCAGGTCAGAAATTCCGTTCAGCAGAGAGATGGCGGCTCGACTTTTGGTGGGTCCCCTTTAGAGGATCTTTTTTTACAACAACAATGATTATCAATTTTATTGTTTCATCATTTTTGCTGAGGGCGGCGCTATATTTCAAGCAAGAGTAAAATATTCTCCAGGGACTAGGCCATTGCTTCCGCAAAATCAGAAGTCCCGGGATAATACCCCAAATATCACTAAGTATAAAGACCTAGTATCTCAGAAAAAGGGATCCTTCAAACGAAATTTCAGGGGTTACCTATATATCCAAGTAGTGTTCCCCACGAAATAAGCAAGTTTGAATTTAAGTTTATATCCCGAAAAAGCTTACTAAATGTGTAAAAACCTATCGGCATATCATCAGAGAGATCGTTTAACGCTATATAATCATTACATTTCTTTAGCATACTGTAACTGTCTACTGATGTACTATCATTTCCTCTTTTTCACAACAAACTCATTTTTTATTTTATCATGTTTTTGCTTTTTTTTTTTCAAAATTTTCAAATGTTTTTGAATTTTCTGAAAATTCTTACTCCCCCTAAAATGCAAACACAATTAAGAAACTTTGAAAACAAACTGTACAAGAAACGTGACAACTGATATCAAATCGCTTCAATTCGCCATCCACTTGGCATAAACAAACAGAACTCCCCCTTACAACAAACTATTTTCTCATTATGATTTCAAAACACTTAAGTTTGTTTTAACCAAAATGATTTTTCCGGAAAATAAGTTTTGTTGATTTTATCATTTGCAGATTAGGGGTTCATCATATTGTCCTTCAAAATACCACATGTAGGAAAAACAAGTACAACTTAATGTCCTTGATTTACCACTTGTAAGTGAAAACCTTTTTCAACCACTTGTAAGATGAAATCATTTTCGTGAATTTCTCAAGAAATGTGCCGATACCTACTCCACACTTATCAACCTGGGAGCTCCGGCAAAACATACCTGTTCAAAAACATTTTTTTAAGAAAGATACCGATACATGCTCCACGATTACCTACTTGGGAGCTCCGGCAAGTTCAGATTTTTACATATTAAACACAGACATCCAAGCCTCAGCAAGCTTGGATGTAAGCTTATCAAGTTCACTTTCAGTCAGGGTGTATGTTGTCTTCTTTGTTTCATAGAATTCTTTTACCCCTTTTACTTTACCTTCAACCATTTTTCCAAATATCATTTTAACATTCCCATTAAATGCTTTATCAACATCAAATTCTTTCTTATCAGAATAAAACTGATTCAAGATTTCAACTTTCCCAACTTTTGATTTAAAATTCTCAGCCCTCAATGATGGAAAATGAGCATCATCCATTGGAGGTACTGAGTTTTCATCTTTTAACTCAACTTGTGGCTCGTCTAACTTTGTGGAATTAGATTCATCGCCAGGAATCTTCTTAACCACCCACACTTGGTTGTCCTTATCTTTCTTTTTGTAAAAATTTTTCTTTGAACACTCACCAACTTCATATGTTGAATTTTCAAAAATTTTGAACTTTTCAGTTGGTGGTTCATTTTTCTCAACAACTTTTTCTTTGAGTTTTTGAGAGACTTCCTGTTTTGTTTTTGTTGTTTGAGAACAGTTCCATGCAATGTGACCAGCTTCATTGCATTTATAACAGGTTCTTGTCTCCTTTCTTTGATTAGCTCCATTCTTCGCATTTTCTTGCTTCTTGGCAATGAATTCTCTATTTGATTGCTTCCAGAATAGACTTTTTGCTTCTTCTTCCGAACTTGTCCCTGAAACAAATGTCATTTTTGATTTAAAATCTCGAGCATATTTTTCATTTTTATAATTTTCTGGTGGAATAAATCCAAGACCTTTCTTTTTGAAATTACCATTATAATTTGGTTTCTTTTGAAAACCAGAACCATAACTGTAACCTTTTTTCTTGTTTAATCTTTGTTGAACTCTTGAAGTGTACTTTTTAGGTTTTTCCATAAGATTTACATCTTTTATTTCAGAAATATTGATTTCTGTTAGTTTGAAAACCTTTTTGATCTTTTCAAAATTAACACTTCTTATTGGAAATTCCTCATCAGAATATAATTTGTCTGAATCCTTCAAAGTACATGCCACTTTGACTAATTCGTCATTCAAATTAGATTTTGATAACAGGAATTCTTTATTGTACACTCGTTTAACCGACGACTTTGAACTGTTGACCGACGAACTCGAACTTTTGACGGACGAACTTAAACATCCAGACTCGGACTTTGACTCAGACTTTAACTCCGACTCCTCATTTGTATCCAACACCTGATCGACCACCTTTTTTATTAACTCGGACTCATGATCAGTATCAGATGATGTAAAAACAACGTCAATGTTTTCTGGTAATTCATCGGTTATATCGGACTTTAACTTTATATTGACTGCCTTTTCGACTTGCTCCTCATTCGGTTTTCTAGGAGAATATCCTTCCCAAATCGGAGGCGGACATTTGTTATAACTAGCACTCTGTTTCTTACTAGTATCTTTCTTCTTTGGCTTCTCATCTTTTTGGAATGCTTCAAAACCTGCAACAGTTGGATAAATTCGGTCAATGAGATAATCAGAACTAGAATAACTCTGTAATAACCGTCTGATTCTTTCATTTTCTATCTTTTCATTTTCCAACTCCCGCTGCAACTTTGCACATTCTTCAATAGAATGATTAATCGCCTTCTGCTTTGTCATCATCACAGAATTCATCATGGTCAATGCATCTTCTCTTTCAGAATTTGTCTTTTGAAGACCAGTGACTGTTCTGTTTAGCACATCATACGACTCTTTCACATAATTGAGATTGAACAATAATTGTTCTTTCATCTTTTCAAGCTCAACCAAATTCTCATCTTTTTCTGCACATTACTTGCAAGATTCCAAACACTTTGAATAAGGCTTGATAACTTCCACAATCTTTTCAACTTCGATGACCTTTTCAACCTCAATCACCTTTTCAGTTTCAACAATCTCCTCAGCAACCATTTTAATCTCTTCATTTCGAACAATCTCTTCTTTTTTATCAACACTTTCACTCTTCATTTTCTTTTGTTCTTTTGCAACTCGTCTCTCCTTCAGCTTCTCCAAGCGATCTGCAAAATAAAATTGAAAACTTTCAGGAGATAAATGAGTTTTTGCAATATTAATATGCCTTTCTTCCTCATCATCACCACTGTCATCAGTTTGCGATTGATCAAAATCTATTGTCTTTTCAGAACTATCATCTGAAGAACTAGAATCAGATGATGTTTGATCAAGAACAGTTGCGTCTTCTGAACTTTCATCAGATGAAAAAGACTATTTTTCTTGATTCTTCTCATGAACACCAATCGATTTCATCCATTCAGTAAACAAATCAGGCTCTTGAACTATTTTGGCAATAAAAGCTTTAAACTCCCCATTCTCATTCACAAACTTATCCCAGCTAAATCCTGGAGCTATTTTCTCATCGTCTTGATCAATGATACCAAAATATGCTTTCATGTTTGCATCTTCGATCATTTTCCCATGAGCAATTTGAGAATCCTTTTGTTGATGTGATTGATGAGCAACTTGTTGATATATGGCTTTTCGATAGTAATCATCTTTTCCAAATGAATTTTTTGCTCCACTGGCCTCTTGATTTTTTGCATTCTCTTTTGAAATGACCTTTCTCCCTGCAACAAAAACAAGTATCTTTAGATTTATCAAAACCCAAAGTATACACATGTGCATCCAGAAAATCATTTCTTCCTGTAATCATTTAAAATTTTTCTGCTCTCCTCAAGACACTAGCTAGACACCATTTGATGTCCATGAGCTCCATCTCTTCAGCATCTATCTGATCGTAATCCTCTTTTGTCAGCATAAGATTTCCGATCCTCCCTGCAACCAAACCTTCATAGGATTGTAGCACAGTTGCAAGTAACGCCATGTGAACTTTTGCAATTTCTTCAGAAAAACTTTGACCATCTGGAAGATTCAATGCAATGTTGCACTGTATCACACAACCATTTCCACTTTTTGAGCTTTGAGAATGAAAACTTGAAGTTGAACTTTTTGGATTAACATTTGGATATGAAGAAAAACCATTGTTGTTGTTTTGACTTTGATCAACATTTTCTGATGAGTTTCCCGCACTAAAAGCAGTTTGAATCTTCGGACTCATTTCAACCTCTTGAATATTTCCTTTGTAATACATTTTCACATCTTGTTTACCACTCGGATTACTCATTCTCGCAATCTTTTGTTGTTCAAGATCTTGACCCTCAATCTTCTCAATGAACTGAGAAATCGTCAAACCATCATATACTCCGGTGTTCTTTAAGATCATAAAAAATGTACCCCATTCTTTTTAAGGTAAAGCATCAGCTAATTTGTCTACCCATTCTTCTCGTTCTTTGGTTATGCTTAACAACGACATAGAACGCACTAAGTGGCAATATCTTTCAATCAATTTCTTTGTATCTTCCCCTGGCAAACTTGTGAATAGATCAAATTCTTTCTTAAGTAATGACTTTTTACTTTTGATCATCTTATCACTTCCCTCAAACTTGATTTTAAGAGCATCCCAATTTGATCTTGAAGTTTTGTCATGTTGAAGCAATATAAAGATGTCTTCTTTAATAGCTTGCTGAAGTAGACTACTCATCATCTTTTCAGCTCTGTACATGTCTCGTTCTTTGTCAGTGAATTCAGAGATTTCTTTCTCAACTTGCAGATCAGTACGAGGTAGTACATATTTCTTCAAAATACACTCCCAAGATCTCAAATGATTAGCTTGAACCCAGTTCTCAAACCTATCCTTCCAACCATAATACTCCTCAATGCTCATTAGCTTAGGGGGTTTTTGCGTAGTTCCAGTCTCATTTTCCAAGTTCATGTTTTGAGCAATGGTAGCCGGAGTAGTTGGGGATGTTGCAAATGCGTTGTAAAATTCTTCACTCATGATTCGGTAAACTTTTTCACAAAAACAAGTAATTTCAAGCGAGATTACTTCCGAGCGAAATAACCTTCAAGCAAGATTACCTGCACACAACTTCAAGCGAAATTAACTGATATTGTTTGAATTTCAAGCGAAATAGCACACTGAAGCGGAATAACTGATTTCGCTTGAAATGTCTCAAGCGGAATAACAAATTTCAAGCGGAATTAGTTATTTCGCTTGAAATGACCTCAACTATTCAAGCGGAATAAAGAAACTCGTTCAAGCGAAATTAGAACTTTGGTCCATTTTTGTCACTTTTAAGCTGAATTTTGGTCTAATTTTCTCAAGGGTTTGTTAAAACACAATTTCGCTTATATTGTGAAAAATTCAGGCCATTTTATCCATGAAAAGTTGTACAATTTATAAAAGAAGGTGTAGAAGTAAGAAAATGAGATGAAATCAAGCTGAAAACAGCAGAACTCCTCCTCCTGAGCTCTGATACCACTTGTAGGATCGTGTTTGGAACCAAAATGAGTCTTTCAGAGGCATTCTACTTAAAATGAAAGGCGGAAACAGACATAATGAGTTGAATTCAGCTAGATATACACTTTAAACTGTCGTATTATTGATCTGGAACAGTTTTACAGCAAAACGACACTTCGACAGAGCTTCGCCGTCGGAAATACACATACAAGATATCTCTCAAGCGAAATCACATCACCCCTATATATAGTCATCTGATTCCGCTTGAACAGACTCAAGCGGAATACCATTACAAGCGAAATCACAAGTTCAAGTGAAATAAGACATTCAAGCGAGATCATCAGTTCAAGCGAAATAAGTGATTTCGCTTGAACCTGCCATGTCCTCTTCAAGCGAAATTATCTCTATAACATGTTTTCTCCATCTTCGTGCTATGAACAATGCGAGACTCGATACAAGATGAAGTCAACAGACGCATGCACCAACATGTGTAAATAACTTAAAAAAGGTTTAAGAAAAATAAAAAAATTATATATATATAAACACACAAAAACAACCCCTGATCTTTCATTCTCTCCATCTTCTTCTCTCCCACCACTTCCACCTCCACCTCCTGCCACCCCATCACCACCATCCACCCTACCGTCACGACATCACTTCCAACCCAACCCAGAATTGTAACCCACCAACAACAATTACCAATCAAACCCACCCACCCACCCATCTTTCTCTCTTTCCTAAACCACACAAACAATTCACGATTAAATCCCAAAAAATCTCACATCACAAATTCAAATCAAGAAACAAATTCATCAATCCGATTCGTGGTGGTGTGTATTAAATCACACAACACTCCTCCACCTTTCCCCTCTCGATTTCTCTATAAACATAGACAAGACAAGACTCCCCCCTCTCTCTCGATTGCTGCTTACACAGCCACAACATTCCATCTCTAACGTCTCCTACCCCCTTCTCTCGATTCAAGATCCGGCGGACCCCAAAGAGGAGCCGGCAAGCCGGTGACGGCCGGCGAACTCCTCTGGTCGACGGGTTCTCTGACAGACGCCCCCCCAATCTCGCTCCTCTGAGTTGCAGCGCCACACAGGCGCTAATGATGATGATGATGACGTGTTGAAGATAATGGGACGATGATGATGATGATGATGATGTTGATGGTTATAACGGCAGCCGGCCGGTGGTGTGATGTTATGGGGGGTTCCGATCTGTTCAATCCGATTCGTGGTGGTGTTGTTATGGGGTTTTAGAGGTGATTAGCAAATGGCGGTGGTAAAGGGGGTGGCAGGTTTCAGGTGACGGTGGTTATGGGGGTGGCGGTGGTTACTGTGACAACTCGAAATTTAGAACCTTTCGTTGTATGCTTAAACGTGTGAATAATTAAACTTATGTGATTAATGATAAGCTACAACCTTTGATATGATTATGTGTTAGGTTACATGTGTGCTTATGTGTATATATGCGAGTATGTATATGAACCGAAACGACACGAACCCGGCTCGAGACCATGTGGTCTCGAGTAAACCGTAACACTTGGGCCGGATGGGCCACGCACCCCATTGAACTCAACCGAAACCCATTAGGGTGCACAACTTGGGGGCGGGTATATAGCCTTAATAGCTACCCATGTTTACCACTTTGGACAACACTCATGCTCCTCTAGCACACACTCTCCTACTTCCTCTCACCAAAACCCTAAGCTTCAACACCATACTTCTCCTTTCTTTTCGGATCAAACCAACCGGCCACAAGAAGGCTTTCTCGGATTTGGCTTGTTCACACCAAACAAAGCTTCATCTTTCACCACCTCACAACCGGTTAGTAATTCTAGTGCAAACACATGTATTTTCATGATTTAAGAATGATGTGTGCTTGATGTTTGAATGCTTGTTGGTTAGTGTTCATGATACTTGTTGGTTAATGATTCTTGTTATATTTCGGATATTGATGATGATACATGATGGAGATTATGTGATAGTATGTTATTTGTTAAGTTTATGCATGATAATGGTTAATAAGATAGCATACTTGATTTCGGATATGTGGCATAAGGAACCCATGATGTTGTGTGTTTAAATGTAGTCTAAAACACTAGTTGTTGATGTTCATATAAATCGGATTGTGTATTCTTGTGTTAAGAACCGAAAACTTGCCAACTAGGGTGATTGTTGATAAGTTGTTCATGATTCTTGTTAGACTTAAGTTCATATGAATGAAGATGAGTTACTTGAATATTTGAATGATGATGAACATGATGAATGTGTGAAGAACAACTTGAATATCATATGAACATGTTGAATATTTGAAATCTGAATTGTTTGATCCATTTTAGGAAGTTTCTAGACAAATAAACATGTTTAAGGAATTTGGTTGGTTAGTACAAACTGTTACATGAAATCAGAATAGTACACTGTTCCGAATCAGCTCCTGTCCACTCGTGACTCGAAACCAAGCACAACGAGTCGAAATCTCCCGGTTGCGACATCAGTTGCGAGTCGCAAACACCCGGTTGCGACTCGAAACCACACCGGATCAGCACACCAAACCTTGTGACTCGAAACCACCGTTGCGAGTCCAGTTGCGACTCGTAACCAAACCAACACGAACCGAAACCATGATTGCGACTCAGGTTGCGAGTCGCAAACGCCTAGTTGCGACTCGAGACTCTACACAGATACACGCTGTTTGGGCTTGCAATTCACTTTCGGACTTAATTGTTTGGGCCGGACTCTTGGGCCTAATGTGCAGACCTTATATGTTACCGTTGGATGTGAATGTTGATGAACTGCCATGATTAAACATGTAACCCATACGTGCACTACTTGAATACGAACCTGATTGTATGATACGACTATGATAGGACGCGAGTGACTACAATATTGCTTGTTTGACTTTTCTGTGTATCTACCGAGCAAACCAAGGTGAGTTCACACCCTCTACAAAGCATGGGATTCCCAGGGGTCGGGAATTGGGGTTAAGGAACTGGGTTCCTCGTCCTCCTTGGGTAGGACAGTAAAGGTTCAGGAATGAAATTCCTCGTCCTCACGGACAGATAACTCGTACTAGACCAAAACTCTATCACGAAGTCCCTCATTTTTATATCGACTTAATCGCCGGGCCAATGGCGAGCGGGTCATTAGTTAGATAGCGCTATTTAGGTTTGACAAACCTCACACCGTGCCGCAGAGGATGGGCGTGAACTAATGGACTACTGGCACGTCAATGATGATAGACATTGACAGTTCAGGGCACATAAACATGACTACAGTCAGCAGTCGATATGGTAACGAGTCTAGTATATACAAGGGGTAGCCCCCACGGCCGAAATGCCAGATAACTAACACGGGGTAGCCCCCACGGCTGGATTGCCAGAGTAACCGGGAATAAACAAGTCACGTTTTTAACTATGGGGTAACCCCCACGGCAGGATGCCAGCTAAAGGAAACTGTTTTCGAAACAACTTAAAACGAACACCCAACCGTGAACTCACTCAACTTGTTGTTGACTCGTTACTACATGCTTTGCAGGTCCTTAGATTCTTAGCTGGAGCTTGCATGGAGGAGGATCGTTGTGGGACATGGACGACTGTGTGCCATGTTAAACTTTGAAACAATTAAACTCATGTTATGATTTAAGACTTATGCTTCCGCTTGCAACTTAACTATGTCTTGTTTGAAATCCAATTGTATTGGTTGGATTTTATAACTACTTATATGCTTGTTCAATATGATTGGTGGCTGGATCCTGGTCAGTCACGCCTCCAAGCGGTGGAACTCCGCAGGTGGATTTTGGGGGTGTGACAGTTACGGAGGTGGCAGGTGCAGGTGTCGGTTGTTAATGTGGTGGCGGTAATAATGGGGGTGGCAGGTTTCAGGTGGCGGTGGTTATGGGGGTTGCCGGTGAATTGTGCCGGTGGTTATGGATGTGGCAGGTGCAGGTGGATGGTGGTGATGGGGTGGCAGGAGGTGGAGGTGGAAGTGGTGGGAGAGAAGAAGATGGAGAGAATGAAAGATCAGGGGTTGCTTTTGAGTGTTTATATATATATAATTTTTTTATTTTTCTTAAACCTTTTTTAAGTTATTTACACAGTTAGTCCCTGCAAGTTAAAATGACAATTTTACCCTCATGTGCATTGCACATGACCAGATTTGACAGAAAAATCTAACTGGGTTAGGGCTAAAGGACAAAACGTGTATGATTTGAAAACATAAAGTACAAAACTCGTCAATTTTAAAAATAAATTACAGCGCCTGCAAATGGGTATAAAGATAAAGGACAATCCTTGCAATTCACTCTATATACTAATTAATGACCAATTCCCCACTATTGTGTTCGAAGTAGTTATGTAGTATCCTAAAATATTCTAATGACCAATTTTGTTGGGTTTTTCAATCGACTCACTATTTATATTGTTGGAGGCATCATGTGGCATCACAATTTGTTTTGTTGTTCGAACCATCATGTAATATCACAAATGTTTATTGTGTGGCTTTATAATCCAAAATTTTGCTGGGTTCTTCAATCTACTCACTATATATGTTAAGAACATTCATTTCCTTTTCTGTAAGAATGCTTCAAACTAATGCAGTGCCACTATTAATTCAAAAAAAGAATTTCAATGTATTTGATATTGAGACGTCTAAACTTTAAGGCCTGTTTAGCCTTTTTTTATGTTCCTTATTTTGTTTTAATTCTTATAAAGTTATAAATAAGAGAGAGAGAGAGAGAGAGAGAGTGGCGGAGAAAATGGCGGTGACTGGCTTACAACAGTGGCATCATCGTCGGCTTAGTTTTCGCTTCCATTCAAGTATCTAATCCCTCCGGGTTTTTGTTTTTTCTTTGTTGATATGGACCACCCAATCCGAATAAAACCTAGAGATTTTTTATGCATTCACATTCTTCACCTAATTCTTTATGCTTGTTGTGGCATGTTTTCTTTAGCTTCTAAATTTGGAGAGATCCAAGTCTTTCTACTTTGGATTTTCAAGTAGCTGTTGTGTTAGTTTTGAACTTCATTCTATTTGTTTATCAAAAAGCATAAACAAAGCGCCTCACTCTGCCCAACTGGCTGATTATTTCCATATTACTCGTTTTTGCTCCATTTGCACCAGACCTGGCCCAACACAAAATAATGTAATATAGCACTAAAAACTAAAAAGAATAAACAAAAACTATACAATTTATACAGGACAAATATGTGCATTTTATCCTACATCAAGCCGATTAGGTAGGTGAGAATACAGACTTCATCACGGCTTTTAGCCTATTAGCGAGGGTCTTGGCAATGACTTTAGAGATGGGTCTAAAATCTCCCAAGGTTTGAGGATCTTCAAACTTGGGAATAAGCATGAAAAAAGATTAATTGCATGCGTGATTGAGTTGGCCTATGACATAAAATTGGTGCATCATCTATATGAATTTTGGTTTTCCCCAAACTTTTTCATGAATTTGAACGTGAAACTGTTCGGGCCTGGCGCCTTATCCCCACCACAACCCCACACTACGTCTTTTGTTTCTTTCTCCGAAAAAAGCATTGTCAAACCTCTTTCTTGATTTAACGAAAGCCTTTTATAATCATTTATCACAAGCCCCAGTCTCCGTTTCATAGGTTCATCAAACTTCTTTAAAAACCCCATTTTCCCTCCCCTCCCCCTGTTAAGTGGATCTCTGGAACACAGCCTTAACGTCACCGGATCTGAATAAGTGATCCCATCAATTTTTAAGGAGCTAATCCTCTTAACCCCCTCCCCCCTTCTAAACTTGTGAAAAAAGACGTATTTTCGTCCCCATACTTTATCAATTAACCCTCGCCTTTTGCTTCAATTCTTTACATCTTTGTTTCTCCATTTCTTTAGAACAACCTTCCAGTAGGGGACCCTGTGCTCTTTCTTTACTGTGAGGTCTCACCATCCATCCCACTTTCTCAATGTTGGCTATAGACTTTAAAACTACTGTTCTACTTTCCTCTTCTTTTTGCTTTCTATTTTCCCTCCAAACTTGAAATCTATTTTTAAATTCTTTTCAGCAATTCCAGTATAACTTCCTCTTGAACCAACTCTACGAATCCCTCCGTCTCCAACCATTAACGGCTGTATAATTTAAAAGGTGTCGGCCCAAAGTCGACATTTGAACAATTAAGCACAAGAGGATTGTCATATGAAAGTTCGAGGTTCAGACGCGTGAACCAACAGACGCGTGAGGCCACTTTGACATAAATTCACACAAAACCAACACACGGTCGATTTTACTTAACTTGTACCCATCGTCAAGGTAATTTGTTACTCTAATTCAAACTTTCTAGTTATGTTATTCCTGTTCTTATTTTTAAATTACGTTGCTCTTAAACGTAATGTGGATTACCTGGAATCAACTCTTTAATTCAACAAATTCACTATCATTTTAAGGTAAATAAAATTAAGTAAATGTAACTTTTCATGAAACGTTACAATAGTTGATAAAAAGTTACAATAAAGCCTCGTGACTAGAATAAAATATTACTTCTGGACTGCAGAAAAATATTTATTTAGCAGGCTATTATTATTCTTAGAACAAAGAACACTGAAGGAGAGTTTAAACTGCAACATCGGCATATGAAGGAAATACCTTTTCCACCTCAATAATGTCTCCAACACTCACAATCTTCCCTTTGTTGGTCTTATGATCCTCACACACCAGCATCTGCCCAAGGTAAGGCTACAAAATTCATTCAACCCATTTGTTAGTCACACGCGCGCAGGGAGACATAAAAAGGTTGTAGTAGGCCACTGACCTGTCCTTTATATTTGGTGGTTGCAGTGTTCACTTCCAAGGCTTCAGCAGATCGGAACTTCATCATGGTTTTCCTTGGTTCACTTCCTATTGTCGCGTCCTCTTGATTGATAGTGGGTACCTAAGAAGGAAAAAATAATTATAAATATCATGAATGCTACATGCCTGAAATACAGCTCGTTTAGTTATCGAGCCCGAAATACAAAGGAGCCTAAACAAGCCCAAATAAAATTATAGTTTTTTTTTGAACTAGAGTGATCTCCTTCCGACGTTGCTGCAAAGGCCCAAGTCAAGTGACGCGGATCTTTGTAGCAACACAGACTAATTGTGTTACAAAAGTATGATTGCAATACCTTACAACGGGGGCAAAGCATGATGCCTCGAAAAGTCAACTTGTTAATTTTGATTTGTTTCCAGAGGTCCTCAACAAATGGTTCACAACCACTCACAAAGATGCTGCACAAGTCCAAAAGCTTCCATCAACATGGTGTGGACCAAATATGAGTTTATTAGTCTTGGCCACAAGGCTAATGACAGATCGGGTGGGTATGTCAAAATGGGTAAAAATTTTCTTACCGAGTCATGTTCGACTGACCCATCAATACCAATTGTTTTTCCTTTTCTGTTTTCTTTTTTTTCGTTATTTTATTAAATATGATTATAGAAACTATACTGTTAAAATAATGATACACCTTTTTTGATAAATCAATTTATACGGTTGTAAGCATTTGAAAAAGCTTTGCGTGACTTGTTACCTGTTTGACGCGTTGGAGATAAAAATAAAACAAAAGTCGACATATTTATTTTGGTAATTTAGTCAAAACCGTGACCTCTTAGTTGATGTGTAAAACACGTACTTGGGTCTAAATCGGTTTATGCTGACTGGCTCCTTTAGTTGCTCGTTCAATGCATCCAATGAAGGCTGCAGGACTTAAAAGAGGTTCATAGATCAAGCATACAAAACAATAACTCATTTCAAAGAGTCTAAAAGGGTTCAACATTCAGATAATGTGCATTCAGATGGGGAGCACAACGGTCCACAATTCTTAAACCAAAAAACACATACAACACAATATAAGTTTAATCAAAATTGTCAGCCCAAACTGAAGCAAGTCAGCCGACTTAAGATCCAAATGGTTTGGGTCACTATTCGGTTTTTTGCAGTTTGGTGGTTTAATCGTTTGGTCATATTTGAAACTTGAGACCGGGAGTGTAAACCCAACTGATTATAATCATAAACCATGTTTATCATTTTTAAAATTTTTAATACAAACTAATAATTGTAAAAACAAATCGGGTCAAACCACCAAACTACCAAAACCGTAGCCTTAACCACTAGACCGGTAAAACGCCAACCAACCAAACCCAGCCGGTTTGTTTGTCGTTTTCTGTGACGGATTGATTCATAATTTTCATCAAAACCACTAACTAGACCGCGAACATCCCAAGTGCTAACCTCGGAGATTAAAAGGTAGGGGAAAGCATCTGGAAATTTCACATTGAATCCAGTAGCATATTGTGGGTCAGTGGGTCGCGTCTCTGACTCTATACATAGAAAACATAACAAATTAATCTGTCTTGTATTGTATGTATCATGGATGCATGACCATGGACAGTATAGATATCAATGAAAAAGCAAGCTTACTGTAAATGTGTTGGATTGTACCTTCATTAAAGCGAACCAAGCGGCTGGGTTTCCCGAGGAAGTCAGTGAACCATTTAGCAGCCTCATCTCCCTCATCCAATGCCGAGCCTGACCATTCCCAGACCGAGACTCCATCAGACCGTAAACCTGGTTTCGCTAGTGAGATCTTGAGCTCAGCCATCCCGGGAGCACGTACCACTGCAAGAAAAACATCAAAGTGAACTCAGCAACAAATTTTTCTGCCAAAATTGGTTTATACATTTGGCAGCAACAGTGCAAAACAAACCAGTTGAGTCATTTATAATAATTATCTAGCTAATTTTTTTTTATCAAAAAGCACTCTGTTTTTTCATTTCAAGATAATCCAAAAAAACTTTTGTCCCGTAAACATGTCGAACTGCCAGTGCAGAGGCTGGGCGATCATGGGTCGGTATGGTTCGGTCTATGTTTCAATCTTTAGATTTTCATAACCAGTTGTTTTTTTGTTATGAATGGTTTAGTTAATTTCAACTAATAAAGCAAATTGTATCTTGGGTCATATAAAATATTAGCATTACTTTGATTTTATGAATAAAATAACTGACAACTAAAATTTTATTATAAAATTAGTAACATAACTTTTAGTAACGTATAACATATTCTTTATAAAAAATATTAAAAGTCGGTTTAATTTTTGGTTCAGTACATTTATTTATACCCATACGATACAACCACAATCAAATAATATAATTTGGTTATCAACATATTCATTACGGAACTATTGGTTTCTCAATCGATTCGGTTATTTTTATACAATTATGGGTTGGCTTTTCGGTTTTTCTGGCTACCCTAACGCAAATTTGTGGTTGGAAGAAAAATATACCCAAGTAAGAAGAGTTGTTGGGCTCCCAACCGAAAGAAAAAGCCTCGAGGGGTAGCTCCACTTGAACCAAAGCGAGCTTAGGCTCGACCCTTTGGGTGTAGCCTCTGCCTTTCGAGTTAATCACCACCCAATGACGATCCCACACAAACCCTGCCACACGAACAACCGAATAATGTTAGCGTGCTGCCGTAAATAAGTTTAGCCCCGTTAATAAGTTTTTTAACCTCAAGCTAGCCTTGTTTATTATTTATTAAATACTTACTAATATATTAATTTTATTCATATACGATTTACAAAATAATACTTCTAAGGGGAAATTACTTTTTGAGTCTCTGTGTTTTAGTGGTTTTCACTAGTTGAGTCCAAAAGCAAAAAGTTTAACGACCTGAGTCCCTATAAGCATTTTCTTTAACCATTTAAGTCTAATTTTCTAACACTGTTAGAATTATTTTGTTAAAATTTTTTAAATGACCAAATTACCTCTATAATTAAAAAATAAATAAATAAACTAATTTATTTTTAGTTTTCCCCTTCTCTCTCATTCATATTCACCAGATGGCAGATGCATCTCTCTCTCTCTCTCTCTAAAAGCCTAAACCACCTCCATTGCACCACCACACCTCCACCATCAACACCACCGTCTGCACTTCCACCATCACCACCACAACACACCCCATCCCACCCCCACCTTCCCTTCTATCTCTTTCTCCCGTCTTTCTTTCTCCACCTGTCACCACCATCTTCGCCACTAATAAAACTCCAGCAGATACAGGTGGTCAGAGGCCAAACCCCACTACCAATCACTAATCCACACTGTCACCACCATCTTCGCCGCCGGTAGAACCTCATCGGAATTTCTTCAATATGTTATCTTTTAAGGTAAAAAGTTTTAAATCTGCCGGTAGAACCTCATCGGAATTTCTTCTGCCGATAGAACCTCATCGGAATTTCTTCAATGTATAATATCTTTCATGTATAATGCAATGAGGGATCCACTGGATTTATTAATCTTCAAAAGGGTATCTTAAAAGTTTTGCTTTACGATGCAATCTCAGATCTTTGTGTGAATTATGGTTTTGATTGAAATGATTTGATTTGGGTTTGAGATTGAATTTATGGTGTTTTGTAATGGCAATCTTTAGAGAGAGGAAGAAGAGAGAGAAAGGGGATGTTGAGTTTATGTGAGAGAGAGATAAGATGAGTATATTATTTATTTATTTTTTCTAAAGAAAGGCGTATTTTAGTCTTTTCATTAAAAACTAACAGATTAATCTAACAGTGTTAGAAAATTGGACTCAAATGGTTAAAGAAAATGCTTATAGGGACTCAGGTCGTTAAACTTTTTACTTTTGGACTCAACTAGTTAAAACCCCTAAAACACAGGGACTCAAAAAGTAATTTACCCTAATTCTAATTATGATAATATTAATTATGTAACAACATATATGTCACACAAAATAAAAATATATATTTACAAAATAATAGTCTAGTTAACCTCATGCTTGGACTCATGTAATTGATTTATACTAATCTTGTTTAAACTTAACTTGATTCAAACTTTTAACAAACCAATCTCGATCGGTTACAAACGGCTCATCTAATTATACGAACACAACATCCCCTAAAAGTAACACAACATCCCCTCAAAGTTTATAGAATAATTTCTTATTGCTATTGCTTTAGCAGAGGTGCACAGTGGCGGATCCAGGGGTGTTTTGGGGGTTCCCGGGAACCCCCTCGGTTTGGAAAAAAATGAAAAAAATAGTGGAAATTTTATATGATTTCGAAAAAAATAGTTAGAATTAGTGAAAATCTAGCAAAAGGAACCTGGTGAAAAAAATCCTGGATCCGCCACTGGAGGTGCATGCTTCTAATCACAAGGTACCACCTGGTTAAGCGTCTTAAATGATTAAATACTACAATAACTAGTATTAAACTATCCTTGCATTGCGGCGGGGGCGTAAAACCATGCCAAGTTGCACCAATGTTACACCACTGTCGATGACCACCAACACCAGAAAAGCTCGTAAAAACAAAATAAATTAAAAAGAAAAAAATAACACTGAACGAAAAGCAAAGTAAAATCTTTGAACCACGTACGCCTGTTTGCAGCGTGTTAATGTGAAGAAATTAGACCGAAACGTAAAACATAGAAAAAAATAACTAAGATGGTCTAGGACCCGCGCGTTGCAACGAACTTGCAAAACAGGGAAAAATAGTCGTGTTGCGACGGGCCTGTCACACGGGAAAAAATTGACGAAAAAATGTTGAACCTCACACGTACGTTGCGGCATGTTAACTTGCAAAATATAGAACTAAACAAAAAATGAGAAAACTTGCAAAAAGATGAAAGTATAGGGCATCAAAGTGAAAAATCAAATTTTTTTTTTTTTTGAAAAACTCATTCATGCTAAGGCTGGAGGGTGTGGGATGGAGCCCCTAGGGGCTTTATCAAGACACATCAGCGTCACCTAGGATCCACATCAGCCAGGGGGCTTTATCCCCCCCCCCCCCCTTAACTTGCATGATGTGGGATGGAGCCCCCTATTAAACAAAATTAACAAAAATTTTATTGCCTGAAATGATGTGGGCCCCACCTGTTTTTTTAATTATCAATTTTTTGTGTTATATAAAACTTGATAAAAATTAACCCGATAAAAACACTAATAAAACACACTCAAATCATATAACTTTCATCAAGTATTATCTAACACAAACAAAATTAATTATTTAAGGTCAAAGTTTATAAATAAAGAATTTGAAAATTCAAAATAGGACACTTTTAGTGGGACGGAAGTAGTATTATTTTTAGGCAAAAATTCCGATAGCCCACATAAAAGTTTGATTAAACACCGACTGCCCTCATGAATAAAAGTCATGGTCTGATCCGACCACTAATTATAGCCCATTAAAAGTCATGGGTCTGATCCGACCACTGATTATAGCCCATGAATTTCAAACGGTTGTTTGTTTGCAGCTTTGCATGTCAAATCATAACAACTTGAATTTCAAACGGTCGTTTGTGTACAAGTTAAACAGCCGTTTGGTGACGTAAAACAACGTGGGATTAGAAAGTAAGGGTGTGGGTATACCCTGCGTCAAGTTATTCTACAAAGTCTTCTAATTATAAGAAGTGTAAGAAGGATTTATAGAGTAACAGGTGTCCAATAACCTAAAATTAAACCCACTACATCACCACCCAAAACCTACACACCCACCCTCACCCTACCCCACCACCACCCAAAAACCTAACCCCCCCCCCCCCCCCCAAAAAAAAAAAAAAAACTATACCTCACCAAAAAAACACCCAAAAACCTAACCCCCCACCCCCCAAAAACCTAAAAAAAAACCTAACCCCCCCTCCCCCCCCCCCCCCACACACACAAAAAAAAAACCTAACCCCTTACCCCCAAAAACCTAAAAAAAAACTAAACACCCACCCCCACCCAATTTTTTTTTTTTTTTTTTTTTTTTTTTGGTGGGTGAGGGGGGGGGGGGGGGGGGGGGGGGAGGGTTTAGGTTTTTGATGGTGGTGGATGTTTAAGGTTTTTTTTTTTTTTTTTTTTTGTAGTGGTTTTTTTAGGTTATTGGACACTTGTCACTTTATAAATCTTTCTTACACATCTTACAATTACAATTAGGATCCTTTGTATTTGATCCTAATCCGGCATACCGTATACATGATCCGAAAAATAAAAAATAGAGTTAAGTACCTGTAGGAGATAGGGGTGCTTTTGAGACAGAAATGCCCTTGCATGATTTGATCGGATAAATGAAGATTGATTTCACCGTGGGTGGTGCTCCGGCAGCGGCGACTGCGGCTGAGCTTCCGTGTGTTCTCTCCTGTGCCATCTTTTTCTCTCTAGTGGAGGGGTGTGTGCAAGTGTAAAGTTGTAGTGGTTGCTAAAAGGACGGTGGCTTCATGCACAAACAAATTAATGTTTTGTCATTGCATAGTGCTAACAACAAGACAATAAGTTGTTAAATTGATGTTTCATTTTACAAGATGAGGATCAAATTATTGTCTCACTTGTTTTTCTCAGAATAATAAACTACTTAATTTTTTAACATCAAAATATAAAAAAGGAAAGAAAGAAAAATAAATGTTTTTTAATATATAAACAACAAAGTAAAATTGTTATAGTGCTAATTGATATTTTTTTTATCAATTTAAATGAAATTTATTATTTGATGTATAAAAATATTAATAAAATCTCCATGTTTCAATCTTGTTAGTTAGAAGGTTTTAAATGAAAAAGAATGCATGATTTATATAGTTATTTGTTTGAAATATTAAACATGTTACTTAGAAGGTTTTAAATGAAAAAGAATGCATGATTTATATATTTATTTGTTTCAAATATTAAACATGTCAATCAAGATGTTGTAAATGTATTATAATCAAGTTCTAAATAAATTTGTAAGATGATTGAGTAAAAGGGGTGGGGGCGTATACGAGTTGACCTTGTAAACTTCATATTCTAGTTTTAAACATCATTACAAGCTAGCATGGTTAATTAAGCATGCTAAATAGATCAACGAAAAATGATGTCACAAATCATCGATACCATACAGAATCAACTCAGAAATGAACAAAAACACAAAATACCCAAACCAAAATTGAATATGAATCCTAAATCGTTCAACAGATTACACCACAAAACTCACTCTAAAAACTACATAAAGTTTATCAATATGATAAACTTCTCCAACAACGATCAAGAAGACTAAACGATAAGATTCTGAATGAATCCAATCTTGTTACAAACCCTAATCGCATACGCCTAGAGAGAGAAAGTGTAAATATTTCTGAGCTGAATGAACATTGAGACAGGTATGAGATCTTATATAGCCTCCACAAGTGACTCGCTCCATTTACATTATAACCCGGATGTCTAGCATTCAAGCCTTTGTGTCTCCACTTTGACTCCACAAGCCCAACTACATCACGAGCCCAGCTTAAGTCTGTTGAACAATGTTTCGTATTATATTATAGATCCGCATGTGGATCCTATCTTACAACCGTCTGTATATTATTTTATTCGTACTTTACACTTTCGGTTTGTAATAGTAATTTCTACCAAGACTTCCGTTGTGCTATAAACTGTGTATATTTGACTATGATGAAATCAACTACGTCACGATATTCCCCGCCGGGCCCACCAGTAATATGTGGAAATAACGGGGTGTGACTGGTTGGTATCAGAGCCAACATTGAGTGAATTAAACACTAGCCTTTTGTGTTTAATCTCAATGACACAGTAGCACATTCCTTGACTTCCAAGTCTAGGCAAACGACCTAGGATTAATCTTAATCTTATTCGGTTTGTATATTTTTGCTTGTTTCCTTGTTTTGACAGGACTATATTTTTAAACATGCCTCCAAGAATCTGAGGACGAGGAGGACGAGGCAAAGCCCCAATGAGAGGAAGGGATGATCACAAAGCAGGGCCTTCGCATAGACGAACACCCTCGGCGTCATACAGCTCCGATCCACATGTTTATTGGAGAAATTACTTTGAGCCGGCTAGATGTTCCGTCTCGCTCAGTACTTCACCCTCTTACCGTCACTCCTTTGGGCCACAACAAGAAGATGAGCCTCAGGGCTCGCATCACTCGCACCATTCTTTGCAACATTCGGATTCCCGCCATTCTTTCCAAAACCCCACTCCTTATTTTCAGAGTCGTTTTAAACCTATTGACCAAATCGATGAACCAGTGGGTCATAACCCATTGGGGCCCGCCGATCACTTTCCTGAGTATCAGGATATGGATGTGGACGACGATCCAGATCCCGCCATGCCACCTTCTGGGATGCCTACGCATCCCATAGAGATCTCCAGCGGTTCTTCTTTAGCAGGATTGCCACACAGAGGCCCCGATTTATGGGCCGAAAGGTGGAGCATGTACAAGTGGGAGTTTACTCCCCCTACCACAACTAACCACCACGTCAGCGGACTCCTTTTGAGGATCCGCATTTCCAAGAGGTTACACCACCGCCAGCACCAGAACAACCTCCGCCACCTGAACCATCGAGGCGAAGGAGAAGCGCACGAATGTCCGTGCGAGGGGGTTTCCATTTTAGCACCCCACAAGCTTCCACCAACTACCCTCCGCTTCATGAAGACCCGCAAATGGGTGGGCCTTCAAACCCCGTGTCAGAAGTTGACTCTGCACTAGTCATTCCTGCACCACCACCACCTCCACTGGGTTATGAAAATCCAATTCCTGCTTACCCAGATACCACTGGGTACAACCCGTTTGAGCCACAAGCTTACTCGGGTTATAACTATCATGCACCTGCCGTTGACCCATACGTCGAGGCAGCAAACTATAACGCTCTCTATCCCTCACCTTTTCCACCCGCATACCCAACTGGGTACCTTACTTATGGGTATCAATACCCGCCACCACCACAACCTCAATAGCAACAACAACCCCAACCTCCACTCCAACAACGCAACCATAAGAGATCTAGCAAAGGTTGGATGAAATTGAACATAGGGTGGAGGAGCATGATAGGAAGCACAACAGTTTTCTTAAGGGTTTTGCAAACCTTATCAAAGGGAAGAAGAAGAAAGATCGTTGAAGACCCCTTAATTCTATTTTGTAATTTTCATTCAATTAAGTCCCTGCGTGGACAAGTTTATTTATTTAAAGGCCCGTTTAGGGCATTTTATGTAATTTTTATTACTTTAATGATAAATTTTCTTATGGGATTACATTTATCGTTACACATATGTATGTATTATGTCATAGATCAAACTATCATTTCAATTTATAATTGATCGGTCAACAAATCTCAAAAAGACAGTCTTAGAGGTATAACCTAGCCCATATGTCATTACAAGACATGGCTGTGATGGTAAAACCCTCTTAAGATGATAAATTCTTGTTAACATCTAAGAACATGTTAGCACTCTTAACAAATGTGATTCGAGAAAATCACACTAGTTATCCTAATATTTGGATTCTTCCAATTCCTTATCCAGCCAAATGATCTAGAGTATCATGGCTGAAATAATCAAATGAGTTTATCGTATCGAAGCATCCACTATGTGTAAGACCCTAACACGTTTTAACCAAAAAGACGCATCGGAAATATGAACCATAAAATTTCTTTCACAACAATGCTCTAACATTTCTTGAACATCATTTAAAATGACTCTTATAAAAGAGGGACATCGTTCGTTATTAATTGACGTATCGAAAACATCATACAAATACAAGCTATGTGACTACTCCTCCTGTACAATCCGCGCTCATTGACTCGATCTTCAACCTCTTAGACTTCATAATGATGTTAAAACTGTTCAACCTGCAATCACCACATACATGCGCATTATTAATATTTGGTGACATCATTCATAATCTAAACATATGTAATTAGATGACCAAAACGGATTCATTCTATTCATACTAATCCTTTCGAATTAACTTCCTAAGTAAAATCTTGCATCCCAACATAAAATCTTCGTAAGGTCAACATTAGCGTACCTGCACTTTCATTTCGTTCTCAAGACACATGATTAGTAACGTTAACTTTCAAGCGTATTAAAACTAAGTGTATATATATATACATGTTCTATTCTTTCATATATATTCAATCCCACTTCATATATATACATACATACATACATACATATTTTTATACACATACATACATACATATCCAAACTCTGATATACCTTTCATATCACATATGAACATACTACAAAATCTTAAACACGAACATCCATAAATATATATGTATAGGTCTTATACATATAACCTACATTCCAACTCATACCATTCATTCTTACCTATGGGTTTTATCATTTGCAATTTCTTTTGACCCGTTTCACATATTTTTCGATTAAACCGGCCCCGATACGTCCCAACACGCATTTAACTAATATCTTAGTTGATTTTCCTTCTATCCAAACCTTCTCTTAACATTACCACATCCCTATACTCACCATCGTAAAATCTTTCGATTAAAAGTTTTGACCCATTAACCCCTGTAATGAGGTTTTACCGGTTTTACATCATACCAACCATTTGAACGAATCTTACATTAGCATTTCTTATTTATTTGTACATTCCACCTTGATCTCAATATTCAAATATATGTATATTCATGTAACTAAAGACGAAGTGATTCCAGATATCACTTACCTTAGACGCCCGCATTCGTATCTGTTTCATTGCTTCCTTTTTACCCTTTTAGCCTTCCATGCATCCGTCCATCTTGACATGATCCCTATACTTTCATGTCATCGCATTCACATTATTTTTAGTATACATGTTGTATATATTAACGATCATATCAAATTCATATTCCACATTTGACTTTCATTAGTCAATTCATTCACTAGCATGCATAGCTCAATTCACTTAAATTAGGCTGTTTTGTGACGTCTGTTTACTGTACTTACGAGCTTGCAAAAATTACGATCTTTTTATGTGACGTGCCCCTCGGAGGGGTTATCATTGTGTTAAATTTTTAGAGTCTAACTCTCTACCAAAAATTTATAAAAAAATCATTTACTAAGCAGCAATCAGATTCGTCACTTTCTGACTGCAGCCCACGGAAAAATTCATTTAAAAATCCTTGTTTATCCGATTGACATAATTCCAGTTGGAGAATTTCGTAACCTCCTGAAGCTACCTACAGTAAAAATTTGAGATCATAACTCAATTCCTAAATTGAGTTATGACATTCGTAATGGGCTGCAAATTCTGCCAGAAAACTCAGCCTGAACCTTCGATACGGAAAAATTCATAAAACGTTCATTTCTCATCGAAAAAATGCAATTCCAGTTGGGTTTGAAAGGTTTTTCCCGGAAGTTCATCACAAACTCAATAAACATCAGTTTCTTACAAGATTTTACCTGGTTACAGCCGATTAAAGTCGGATGTAACTTTCTGGACAGATTTAGTTTCATCAAATCTTTTCTAATAATCTCACATTCTAACTTCACCTAGACATTTCATCAAACACTTGGTGTGCATACAACATACTAAGCACATAGTACAAGTATCATATGCCTATTCCTACTAGTTCATGTCATGGATAATAAAAATTCAACTAAACTCACATGTCTTTCATTCTACATCTAATTCATTCAACAAATACTCACATGTCTTTCATCAAACACTTGGTGTGCATACAACATACTAAGCACATAGTACAAGTATCATATGCCTATTCCTACTAGTTTGCCTTCATGATCATCATTGTTCATCATACTTTTTACATCAAATGGGTATATGCTTCAAATCATTCAAATAGGCAAATTCAAACAAAATTCTTATTCTATTGTGAAATCCTAACTCACAATTGCACGAATTTCTACTTTGATTCATGATTGGGTCAAAACCCACTTTCTAAAATTCACCAATTTATGAAATTTGACTTACCACTTTGAAGAACAAGCTTAGATGGTTAGAGATTAGGGTTCATGCATATGTTTTGGCTTTGATTCTCCTTCTAATCTTGATGATTTATGAAAACTACGGTTTTCCGTGTTCTTCCTTTCTTCTGGTCGACTCCTGAACACATACATTGTGTGTTTTTATGTTTTATTTGTTATAAATAAACTTATCATTCAAATATGCAACTTTAGCCCTTCAAGTTCTAGTTGTTATTTATTAATGCACAAAATCTTTCATTCTTTCTATACTAACATTCACATTTTTTTCTTTTTTTTTTAACTTAGTTAGTCAACTAAGGTCATGACATTACATACTTAGAATATTAAGGTAAAATAATTAAATGACGCATTTTTGGGTTGTTACACTATGTGATGCCCTTGTTTCGCCCTTGGGCTAAACTATTTTAACTTCATAACAATGACAGTAGTAGTCTATGACTCCCTGTCAAGAAAGGTAAAGAACTATGTTCAAACCTTAACGCCTCGATCTAATAAGATCATGGCAAATAATTTAAAACTGTCCTTCTGACAAGGCCTTTTGTGCCACCTTATTATTCTTAATGGCTTTAAAACCCGGGAATAACTAAAATGAAAAGTTTAAAGAAATCTGATTAACAAATTAACCACTATGGTCTATTTTTTTCCATGATTAATGAATCACCGAATTTGATGATTCAATAAATGACCACTGAATAAGCCGTTGTCAATTGTTGTATAGCTTTCAAGCTTCATCATGGCTGACTCAGAAGAAGTTAATAGTCATACTAATGAAAGGAATGATAACACAAGATTAAATGTAACTGGTGCTGATCTGCAAGCTATGATAGACAATGCTGTAACTAAAGTTGTTGGCCAAATGTTCAAGGATCCAAGTGCTGCTCGCACCAAGTCCCAATCAGTTGCTCATACTAAGCCCCCTTCCAAAACACATACATCTAAGAAGGACGATTCTCAGCATTCGTCAAATCAGAAAAGTCAATCGTCTAAGAAAATAGTGTTTGATCAGGAACCACGTTCCAAAACTTGTTCATATAAGTACTTTGTCTCTTGCAAACCAAGAGACTTCACTGGTGAAAAAGGTGCCATTGACTGTATGAAATGGCTAGAAGAAATGGAGACGGTTGTTGACATTAGTGGGTGTGCTGAGCAGGATATTGTAAAATTTGTTTCTCAATCTTTTAAAGGTGAAGCTTTAGTTTGGTGGAAGGTACTGATACAAGCCTCAGGGAAAATTCCACTCTATAATCTGTCATGGGATAAATTTGTTGATTTGATAAGAGAAACTTTCTGTCCACAACACGAAATAGAGAAAGTTGAAGCTGACTTTTTAACTCTGGTTATGAAGAATTTAGATTGTCCAACTTATGTTACTAGCTTCAACTCCATGTCTCGAATGGTACCATATTTGGTTACACCAGAGCCAAAGCGTATTGCACGCTTTATTGGGGGATTGGCTCCCGAGGTAAAGGGTCATGTGAAGGCCTCAAGGCCTACAACATACAGGTCAGCAGTAGATCTGTCTTTGTCTTTGACCTTGGATATTATCAGAAATAAGTCTGCAAGGACTACAGATGATGGGAAGAGAAAAAGAGAAGATGATAACTCACGACGTTTCGATAAGAAAAAGAAAGGTAATTCTGAGTTTAAGAAAAGTTATGAGTTTAAGAAAAACTCCAATCAGTCGAGTGAGAAACCCTTGTGCAGACTTGCAAGAAACACCAGTTCGGGAAATGCAGATTTGATACGGAAGCTAGACCTTGTGGAATCTGCAAATCAAAGAATCATAAAACTTTGGAGTGTAAGGAGTTGAAGAATGCAACCTATTATGGTTGCAACGAGAAGGGGCACATCAAGTCCAACTACCCGAAATACGCAAAGAAGCCCGAAGAGGCTAAAAAGACAAATGCTCGAGTATTCCAAATGAATGCCAGAGAGGTAGTTGATGTGCACAAAATGCAACATATAAATTACATCAAATGTGGCATTAAACTAACCCTTTTTTAGTACTAATGTTGGAAAAAGTGTGTTTTTGTCTTCCTTTTGTATCTTCAGGATTAAATGAGCTCAAATGAACAAAAGAAGCAAAAAGGCAGCCAAATCTACCAATAATACAAGAAAAGAAATAAACGTGGCATGCCCGACCCCACGACAACATCTTCCCAAGCAAAACAAGAGAAAAGAAAGCTGAACACGCCCCGTGCTCAATGAGCACGGGGGCATGCCCAAGTGTCTGCAGAAAAGACAAAGCTGTAGAAGCTTCTATCACCCACCACGGGGGCGTGCCCAGCGGACACGGGGTCGTGGTCAACTCTAAGATTCGCAGAATCTGAGGAAATCTTGAGAGTACAGATACGCTTCTGCACACGGAGTCGTGCCCAGCGAACACGGGGGAGTGGTCAACTAATGCAGACAAACTGCATTTAATGAAGGAAGAGAAGACGGGTGGACACGGGGCCGTGTCCGGGCTTCTGTGCAGGCTATAAATAGGGGTGCTTGGGTCATTTGCAAACCATCCCTTGGCAAACCACCTCTCTCACACTTCACACACCCACACCCACCACCACCACCACCACCACCACCATCACAACCCACATCCACCACCATCATCCATCATCCATCATAGAGTGTGTTAGTAGTCTCGGGATCCAAGATTGATCGTAAGAGTTCTTGACAATCAAAGGCCATGTTTGCCTAAGTCTCTTACATCACTTGGTGAAGACAAGTGTCTAGTGTAATACTTTTTATTTTTAATCTTTTCGCACTTTTTATTTGGTTATGTATTAATGACTTTAATAACTAGTTTCTTATGTTGAAGGTGAGTCTTCCTTATCGTTTATCCGTGGTGTCTTGGCATTATTTTACTGTCTATATAAAATAAAAGATTTTCACCATTCATATCTCCACGGTCTATATGGAGGTATGTTGGCTACCTGGTCGGGGGTTAAGGGAACGGTTTGGTAAGAGTCTTGCCTTGTTCAGTGTATAGATCCTGCAAGGACCTGGGTCAACTTTAGTATGACCTCCTTCAATACCCACTGGTATTGGATGGCGGGGGTCCGAACTCCTTGATCCCCTCATATGTAAACTACTATTAAAACTTTAACCTGGCTACTTAGGACTGTATCCCTGCTGACTCAGACTACTTAGCCGAGGGTAACATCACCTCCAGAATAGGGGCCTACCACAATATGCATTAATAACTTAATTAATTATCTTTCAATAATCCAACCCTTTAGGATTATATCCTTGCGGACTCAAACTACTGGGTTGAGGGTAACGTCACCTTCAGAAGAGGGGCCTACTACAATAACTAAGATAATCTCTTAAAAAGTGCAAAAGTGCGGAAATAATCAAAGGTTACACTAAACACGAGTCGGGTCCAAGTGATTCATCTTGTCTATCTGTTTTATTTTTATTTTATTTTTCAGCATTTTAGTTAGTTTTATTTTTCTAGTTTAAAACCTTTTTCTAAACTTTTGATTTGATTAGACGTTGAGGATAAACCAATATTAAAAGCTCTTGTGTCCTTGGACGACCTCGGTAACTTACCAACACTATACTACGCTCACGATGGGTGCACTTGCCCATATGTGTATTTATTGTTAGTAAATATCGTGTTTTATAAATTTAAAACTTGACTAAAAAGTGTTAAAGGGCTTAAAATATACATTAAAAATCTATAACACTACACGCACATCAAGTTTTTTGGCGCCGTTGCCGGGGACACAAGGATTTTAAGAAAGTTAGGAATCAACGGCCTAATCGTCTTTTCTTATTTATTTTTATTTTTCTATTTTTTTAGGATTTTTTTTAGATTTCCAGCTTCTGCATAACTCAGCACGGGGCGAGCCCGCTGAACACGCCCCCGTGCCCAATCTTTGGTAGTGGCAATCATGTTTTAAGTCAGACAGTAAGCTGAACACGGGGCCGTGCCCACTCAACATGCCCCGTGCCCAAGTTTCAGTTACTGAAAACAGAACCGTAAGATCCCGACGGTTGGTAATTTCTGACACAAACATGAGTGATACTGATATTTTTTTACTTTCGGCACTCTTATGGTACGTGGTGTCAAATATATGGTGGCCCTCATAAAGATTTAGAATGTTATTTTCTAAATTATAAGCCCCATTATATAGACCCATTGTTTTCCTGTAGCCTTAAGAGGGGCGGAAGTAAAAATAATCCCTATCTCTCCCTCGAATGCTCCCAATCGAATCTTGTAGGAGAAATGCTTCTTGACGAATTATTTCAAATGGAGGATTTAATTCTTAATTGGGTAAAGGAACTTTAAATGGATTCCATTAATTCACCTCAAGAAGATACCCAAGAAGAATTATTGGGATCACATTCGAATAAAAACAACTTCGTTGTTCCCGAAATCACCTCTAATTCTAGCGAAGACTTGAGCGATAGTCGTCCCTGTGTCGATTGTGCCATGAAGGACTCCCCATAGACTTCGTTCGGTGCATACATAGACCTGAGCGATTCGACATACACCTTCTTTAATGAGAGCCCGGGAAAGGGTTGGACTTGTCCACCTACATTTAGCATAGGAATCACCCTCACCGACAACCTCTTGCGTTCTCGTCTTAGTCTAGAGCAATTAAGGTATCTCAGGCACTTTGGGGTTGTTCCATCCAGTGAGGAACCACCCGATCAGGATGAATTCCTTAAAAATAGAAGAAACTTCATAAAACAGCCTCTAGACACGGGGCCGTGTCCAGGTCAGCACGCACCCGTGTCCACCCAAAGATTCCCATCTGATTTCGTTTTAGAATACGGACAAAATGTGTCAGGATCTTTCCTGCACACGGGGCCGTGTCCAGCGTGCTGTCATTTTCTATAAATGCAGCAAGATTCCTGCACATTTGGACCACTCCAAAGACAAAGATCTGGTGGATCTTCACACATACCATCCTAGGTATATTCTAAAGAAGGTTCCCAACTACCATCTTGTCTTTTCCACTTTTATCCATTACCTTCTTCTTCAATTTTTCCTTAATACCTCCATTAGAGATTGAAATCTCCATAATTCCAAGCTTTATTGAGATGTTTGTTAGAATTTTATTCAAGAAATCTTGTTAAAAATAAGTTCTCCAACAATGTTTTAAGTTGTTTCTGCTTAAAAACGTTTTAAAATCACGAAAACAAATTAAAACTCCAAGATTCCTTGTTCCAAAAAATCTGCAGACATCTGAACACGGGGCCGTGTTCATTGAGCACGGGACCGTGTCTGAGGTACTGTTTCCATAAAATTGAACTCTTTTGGGTATGTTTTCTCAGAATGGCGAGCAGAACTAGCGGAACATCTTCATCGCACTCCAGAAACAACCGACAAGGGAGAAGGTCATCAACGGTTGAAGATTCTCTTGTAAACTACGTTTACGCTTTAAGAGAAGCTATTGATGAAATGACGGGAGTGGAAGAAGCATTGGTCGACCGTATCAATAATTTGACGTTGGGACTAGAGGGATGTCTTCGAGAGGTCAACCTTTGCACCAAAGGTTGAACATTCTCGCTTCTCCTCCTTTGGTGCCAATTATCACCCAAAGGGCATGGAATGTGGTACCAGAAGTCATCATACCGGCCGAATGGTACACCATACACCCGGAACCCCCTCGAGACATACTACAGGGGGTTCCGTTTTGTGTCACTCCCCCTACGCAAGATGTTGAGGAAAACGAGCCCGACTTCTTCCTCCCAAGAGAGATAGAAGAATGGCTTTAACCACATCTAGGGAATACCCCTCGATCTAAAAGTTCTACGAGGCTTTTAAATACCGGAAAGTTATTTCCGGAATTTTGATTCTTATTAAAGTAGAACTCCTTAGGATGATTTTATGTACCATTTGACCCATCTATCTTAGGACCTTTAGCTTTTATTTTTTTGCCTTGTCTTTAAATTCTCTAGGACCTTATGTAATCATTTTAATGAATGATGGTTTTAATTAATTTGGTGTTTGGATGATGATGTAATGGGAAAAACACACTTGGAATGGTGAAGGATACCAAGGGAAACTTGCACCAGCACCCCATGCACAAAAACAAGGCCACCCGACGATTTTTCTTCATTACAGTAAGTTCAGCACGGGGCCGTGCTCATCCAACACGCCCCGTGCTCAACCATCTGCAGAAAAATGCCCAGTTCAGGTACCTGGACACGGGGAGTGCTCACTGAACACGCCCCCGTGTCCAGCCTTCTTTTACTTTACTTTCTTTTCTGTTACTGGCGATCTGAACACGGGGCCGTGCCCGGACACCACGGGGCCGTGTCCAGACGCCCAGTAACATAAAATTTTGCTTTTTCACATCTTTTTACACATTCAATCAACCTAAAAACTTATTTTTGGGACACATTGAGGACAATGTGTAATTTAAGTGTGGGGGGATGCTAAAACCTTGAATTTTGCAAGTCCTAATTACAAGCCTTACACAAAACTCTATTGGAACCACTAAACACCCCAAATTTTTTTCAAAAAAAATTTCATTTTTTTTACTTGTCTAGGTTTAATTTGGGAATTTCAAATTCTAAAAAGGTGATATTTTTACAAATTTACAATCGATAGCGTCGTGATAAAAAGAACCAACATAAGAAAATTATGAAACGGCGTGACAAATCTAGTTAAAATTTGATTATATATACTTGATCACATAAAAAACCCATTCCCACAAAAAGTGAGTTTTGAGCCTTTATTGAGCATACAAATACACATCTTTAAACTAAATTCTCATTTTTCGTTTCTTGTGTGAATAGCAGCTTGGTTCTTACGACTCTAGAACTTGCCACGACGATACATTCCCGGTCCTTACCAACTTAAACCCGAGTAAGTAATTGATGGAGGCATTAGGACTAACTTTTTTTTCTACACCATTATTTTTCTTTTTTTTTTACCACCTACCCAAAATCCCCCTAGTTAACCCCTTTGAGTCTAAACCTTTTCATTTCTTAACCCAAAACAAACACCCTTTTACCCACCAAAACCCTTTTTCATTTTAAACACTTTATTTTAGTAACAAAGCTCGGTTTTTCTTATGACTTCAAAAAAAATGATGATGAAGCCAAAAGAAATAAACAAACAAGTTTATCAAAAATAACTTTGTTTGAAGAATTGCTTCACCAAAATAAAAGGTTACTAAAAAATAAAAAGTCTTACGAAAACCGATGCTTTTTACGCCTTTCGCCCTTTTCTACTAACCAATAACCCAACCACCTACCTTTAACCCAAGCCTAACCCTTCCCCCAAAGTCCTCTTGATATTAACAAAGGTATATAGTTAAAAAGGAGGAGGATTGATTGCTTGGCAAGCTTATGGTAGAAGTAAGTTCCATGCCGCTCTCGAGTGTTTCACAAAATAACATTTTCGGCTGAGTTTTGAGTGATCCCCCGTGAGGTATTTGAACTTGTATATAAATGGAATTTTAAAAAGGCATGTTATGCCCTAATAAGTAATTTATCTTATGTAATGTTCTAAATAAATCATGACGAATAGGATTGTAAATAAATAAAAATAAAACTTAATAAAGAATCTTGGAAATCCCGACACTCTATGACAAGCCCAAAACCTTCTCTTCCACCCATTCCATTTGGGAGTGTAAAGCCACATTATAAAGAGTTTTGCTTGAGGACAAGCACAGATTCAAGTGTGGGGGTATTTGATGTGCGCAAAATGTGTAACACCTGTGCCTCCACGGCCATCAAACAAATACTGAACCAATGAAATATTATATTTCATACTTGGGATTTGTAAAAATATGTGTATCATTTGCACATATCAATTTTTGTTCAATTCCAAACTCTAAATCGCTTTCTGGAAGGTTATACGCGCACCGATGCGTAAATATAACCAGTTTAATGCAACAAACACTCCGGAATAGTGACATAGGCTTAACATACCTTAAATAACCTTTACATAATTTAGAAATAAGTTTTGAGGGGTTCGGTGTGCTAAAATAAACTTTTGGGTCATTCAGGGACTAAAAGTGTCAAAAAGTGCACAAGTTTGCACTTTCGCGCATAACTTACGTTCTGAACACATCCGGACATCCAAAAATTTATGTAAGCATGACTATATTATGCTTTAGTGTTTGGCTTGCCAAAAATCCATTCGTCGCGTCATTTGGATCGTTTTTCGTGCTTATGCGCATTCCGTCGTAATTAAGCGAACATCGCGTTCGTACGACCAAACGAATCATCATCCGACATATTTTTGAGCATGTTTCATGTCCACAATGTTTAGGAAACATTTTAGGGCCTTAAAGTTGGCTTTACGGGCTTTAGAAGTGTCGAAAATGGCTTAAAACATCAACAGGGACTGAAACTGTATTTCTGCAAACTTGTTTCTGATCTGCAACTCCCAGGCGGCCCGCCTGAGAGTCTGCACATGCTGAAGCGGTCCGCGTCCGACTTCTGGACCAGATTAAGCGCATTTAACATCAGTTTGCTGCTGTTTGATCCACCACCACATGTTCTAAATTGCTTAGTCAGATGATAAGCATCAATTTTAGCCACCATGAGTTTCCGACAAGTGTACGCCTTGGATCATGGCACGTTTTCCATGAAACGATCCTAACGGTTACCCGAAAACTATAAATACCCCATCACCCCAACCTCATTTCTTACAAGAATTCTGATTTGAGAGCTCTAAGTTGAAACCATTGTTTCATACCTGAGTTCTTGGATCGGGATTAGCATTCGGGGACCCTTCGTAAGTATTCTTTCGTTCTTTTATTGCTTTTCGAGTCTTTCGAGTCTGAAAGTCAAACTTTGTTTGACTTTCTACATTGACCAGTTATGGTCAATGCGAAGTTCGTTTGAACTTCGCAACGTGAGTGTAATCACGTTGGTTATAGTCCCTTGGGACTATGCCTACTGATTACCACGTTGTTTAGGGTCGTAGGGTAAGCGATCTAATAAATCGCTTATACCTCGAACCCGACCCATTTGGTCGATCATTAGGATCCGACCAAATACATTAGGTGACCATAGTAGGTAGGGAATAACCTTCCGAGGTTATACCTTATGGTCGCATCGTTTAAGTAGTTGCATGATAGGTAGTTTATATGCCTTAGGTAAATTACCAGAATACCCTTTTCATGTATAATTGGTAATTAAGCATATGTAACCTAAACTTTTGTCACATAACGGATTATGTAACATGTTTAGGCATATAACACTTGTCATAGAACTAGTTAGACGGTCCGAACGCGTTTCACGCGCACGACGCGTTAAAGTAGCATAAGCTACCTTAATGGGTCGCGATGGGTCGAAAGCACTTAGGTTTGGTTTCATTATAGTATGAAGGCCTTGTTAAACCATATCATATGAGTTCCAATACTCATTTGGTTTACCAAGCCTCATCCTATCCGATCTCCCGATTTAAGTCCGATTTATTTATATAGTTTTAGATTGCCGACTAATTCCGTGCTCCCTCTAGCTTTGTTTGGTTGTTGTTCAAGACCTCTAAGCATTCTCAGGCGAGTACATTATTCCCCTATTTTACTGCTTTCAATTGTTTTGGGGTGACTCATATGTGCTAAATGTTTTCAAGGTTTTTAACGATGGTATCAAAACGATTTCGATATTATAACGATGGTTTCAAAAACGATTTAAGACGATTTATACAAAACTAATAACGATTTCGATAAGGTGAATGAACTTGTTGGTTGGGTTACATAACAAATGACATTCATTAGCAATGATCAAGCCGACCAGTATTAGGTTATGGTACCATAGGATCTGACAAGTCCCGTTATTTACTACACCCGTAGTTATGTGTGGGTGTTGTGGGTAGCGACTGAATCTGTAATTGTTAATTTACTCTTTGGTAAGGGTTTATTAATGCGAGATGTTAATCTATCCTTTGGTAAGGGTTTATTAATGCGAGATGTTAATCTATCCTTTGGTAAGGGTTTATTAATGCGAATTGTTAATCTATCCTTTGGTAAGGGTTTATTAATGCGAGTCAAGAAGGTTTGAATGTTATTAGCGAGACGACCATATAAGTAGTTTCACGACCTAAAACGAATTTAACGATTGGGTAAACAATTGGTTTTCACACGATGTTTTAACGATTGGGTAAACGATTGGCTTCAAAGCGATATACGATTGGGTTTTGGTTATACATATTACATGATTTACATTGGGCATGAACATTACTTTGGTGGTTTGGTTTGACTAAGTGATTAAGTAACAATGCGTGTGGAATATGATACAAGCATGGTGGATACGCCGCTGGTACTTCCTATATATAAGTGTTTGTATGGTATTACATATTGTAGCGTTATTTGAATCATTTCAGTTTGAGACATAGAACATTTTATACAAGTAACATACTTTTCACAAGACAATTATTTACAAACAACTTATCTTATACAAACTCATTTTACGTGGTTATTCATTTAATCATGCATTATTCTCTTATTTATTCATATCACTTGAACTTATTATTTTTCAAATGATTTACGAAGACAAAGCAAATTACAAGGTTCATGACTAAACATTTTCTTAAAACAGAAGTCATGAATCTTATTTTCACAAAACCTATGTACTCGCCAGCATTTCTTTGCTGACCTCGTTTTCACATATGTTTCAGGTATTGCTGAATGATATCGATTGATAAGATGCATGCTCACATAGGACTGGACAAGGCCTTAGTGACTCAATAACAATGATAGATTTTGTTTAAATTGTGTGTTTAGATTTCCAGACGATGAAATTATTCAATGTTTAATAAAACGAAACACTTTTGATATCCATGGTTATGAAACATTAATTCTGTTGCAACACGCCCCGATGTTTCCGCCGCGATTTGTTGTTTTACGCGGTCGGGGTGTGACAGAAAAGATGGTATCAGAGCCAATGGTTATAGGGAATTAGGTTATTAGTAATGCTTTGACCTAGTCTATAACCTTTTTAGGACCCTAACGCGAGTTTACTTGCGTTTAGTCATAAAACAATACCGTCACCTATCCTTAGGCGACGACCACAACAAGAACACAATTTTCAAAACCGCTTTGAAAACTAATCATCTGTTCTAGGATGATTGATTACTAGGTTTTGAACCCTCTATTGTAAGGTTTTGAACTCTCTGTTATATGGTTTTGAACCCCTTTGAGTTTTCAAAATCTCGGCAAAGTTTTGGGTTTTAAATAATGTGAACACGTGCAAACTGGAAGGGTGAATGCCTGTATTCTGAGTTTTCTGTCTAGGCAAGCACTTCGTATACATCTCATCAGACGCGAGACCAGTTGTGCTTACCTGGGAATTCTTGGGATGAGTGTTCACTTATAGGCGAGCATGTCTTCGCGATACATTATTTTTACCCATTTACTTTGATTAGTTCTGTGTGTCGTTTGTTGCTTTGTAGTAACAAACAAGTGACCACTATCCTTGCTTTCATCAGATTTGTTCATCTCATTCTTTTCGTCTAATTCTCTCACTCGTTCATTTCATGTTTCCTCTTTTAGACAATGCCTCCTCGACGCGATGATCGAACCGATGCTCGGACTTTTACTATTGAAGAACTCGCAGCCCTGATCTCTCAGCAGGTGGCTGCTGTGCTTCCCAGGGTTGTAACCCAAGTCCACGAGATATACAACAACGGCAATAATAACAACAACAATAACGCACAGTGTAAATACAAGGATTTTAACCAGGCTAAACCCCTCAAGTTTAGTGGTTCTGAAGGAGCGACTGGGCTTCTTCAATGGTTCGAGAGCATTGAGAATACTTTCCGCCACGTGCAGTGTCCTGACAATCGCAGGGTCGAGTTTTCTTCGAGTGTGTTTCAGAAGAGGGCTCTCACATGGTGGAACGGGGTTATGAGGGATCGTGGTGCAGAAGTTGCTCTAGCACAGACGTGGGCTGAACTTAGGGCCCTTATGATGAGGGAATTCTGTCCTCGTCATGAGCAGCGAGCTTTGGAGTAGGAATTTGATGAGTTGAAGCAAGATAGTGGTGAGCACAGGGCGTATACTGATAGGTTTGAGGAGTTGGGTCTGCTTTGCCCGACAATGGTTACCCCACTCGACAAGGCTATCGAAAGGTACATTGACGGCCTACCTGACACGGTACAAGACATCCTTACTGGTAGTAGCCCTACCACACTCCGTCAGGCGATCGAGTTAGCTGCGACATTGACTGAGTCGCAGATTCGGAAGAATAAGTTACACAGAAAGGGTGACAAGGGTAAGAAGCAGGAGTCTGACAAGGAGGATAGCAAGAAAGGTCAAAACAAGAAGGATAAGGAAGTTGAGACTTCGAAGAAATCAAAGAAGCGGAAGGGTGCCCAAAATTTTGCTGTTACAGCACAGACTGCTCAGAACTTGCAAAACCCACCGGCACAGCCAGCTGCAAAGAAGGCATATGCTGGTACCGCACCACATTGTGCCCGTTGCAACGGTCATCACGTTGCACAACAAGATTGCAAGAAATGCACAACGTGTGGTAGACTTGGGCATTTGGCCAATATTTGTCGTCTGGGACAAAATCAGGCTGCTCAGGTTCAAGCTCAGGTTCTAGGGAATGCTGCGAGATTCCCACTGGGTTCATGTTTCAATTGCGGAGAGATTGGTCATTTCCGCCACAACTGCCCAAGACTGGTGAATGCAAATGCTAACGCAAACCCGAATGCGAACGTCAACGTCAATGTAAATCCAGCACGTGGACGAGTGTATAACATCAATGAGGCAATCAATGATGAAGAACAAGTAGAATTTTGAAATTTCTCTGGTTGTTATCTTGTAACATTTAAAGACAATGCGGTTGTTAAATAAATAAAAATTTGTGGTTTTTATTTTCAACTAATGCAATTGTATGAATGTTTGATCCAACCTTATGATGTCATCACAAAGACGAAACTACTCGTATGGTTCTGTCATTTTTATGATCACTTGTGATCTCCCTAAGAACCTCAAACACCAGTTTCTCTTAAATCTAAAGTATCTTATCATCTTGCACCGTTCGAGATGCAAGAATTATCAAAACAGCTTCACGAGTTGTCTGATAAAGGATTCATCCGTCCGAACTTTTCACCTTGGAAAAACTCCTGTCCTCCTTGTGAAAAGAAAAATGGATCTTTTCGAATGTATATCGATTAACGTAAGCCTAGTAAGCTTATCATCAAGAATCGATATCCCCTACCTTAAATCAACGATTTCTCTGATCAACTGCATAGCGTTTCATATTTTCCGAGATCGATTTGAGTTTTGGGTATCATCAACTTTGTATCCTCGAAGAAGATATTCCCAAAACGGTTTTCTGCACGAAGTATGGCCATTAAGAGTTTACAGTCATGCCTTTTGGGTTGACAAATGCTCCAGCTATCTTCAAAGACTTAATAAATAGAGTCTGCAAGCCTTATTTGGATCAGTTCGTCATTGTTATTAATGACATCTTGATCTATTCATATCATGAGCCGATCCCGATCAACACTTTCGTTGACATTGGAACCCTTAAAGAAGGAACAAACTTTTCGCTAAATCCTCCAAGTGGAAATTTTGGCTTAAAGGAGTTCAGTTTTTGGGTCATGTAGTCAACAAGCAGGGTATTCATGTGGATCCATCCAAATTGATGCAATTAAGAATTGATTCCTTGTATGCATTAAATACCCGTGTCCAAAGATAACAAATTTAAAGGTCAATTTAAACAATTATGCGAGTATACGATTATGCGTTTATGTGATATGTGTTTATGTGTTCTCCTCTATGTTTTTGTGTGGTAAACGATTTTCAAATCCTCATAGAATCTTTTATATCTTAATATGAGGGATTCATAGTAGGATATTAAAAAAAAGGTACTACCTTAAATCCTTATGGGCTTCTACGTGGTAGTTAAGACCCTTGGGTTATATAGTACCATTCCACGATTCGATAAGAGACCTTTTAGTGGTCTAGAAAAAGATTGATTCACAATTTGGTTAAAAGACGACATCTAGTGATGTAGCTGGACAGACTCCTTGATAGTCTATTTAGATCATTTATTGATTTAGTCAAAAGGACTCTATGGCGGTCTAGTCACACTCATCACAGGATTGTTCATTTGGTTTTACCCTACATATTATAAAATAGACTGTGTGAACTGTGCAAGGAATTGTCTAATTATGGACGCGTACATAATTGTGAGATTCAGTGCACGGTAATCACAGTAAGATTTATTATGTGTAAGAACCGATAGTGACAAAAATAACGAAATGAGAACGATGTAATGGAGGTACGGTGGACGCACCAATGACGCTTTATATACTTGTATATAAGTATCCCTCTTACATTGCAATCATGATGTTATTAAATATTACTAGAAGTTCAGAACCCTAACCAATGTTGTTCGATTTTTTTTTCAACTTCATGTTTTAAACTCTCACAAGTTTCCTCTAAATAAATTTCGGGACGAAATTTCCTAAAGTAGGGGAGACTGTAACACCTGTGCCTCCACGGCCATCAAACAAATACCGAACCAATGAAATATTATATTTCATACTTGGGATTTGTAAAAATATGTGTATCATTTGCACATATCAATTTTTGTTCAATTCCAAACTCTAAATCGCTTTCTGGAAGGTTATACGCGCACCGATGCGTAAATATAACCAGTTTAATGCAACAAACACTCTGGAATAGTGACATAGGCTTAACATACCTTAAATAACCTTTACATAATTTAGAAATAAGTTTTGAGGGGTTCGGTGTGCTAAAATAAACTTTTGGGTCATTCAGGGACTAAAAGTGTCAAAAAGTGCACAAGTTTGCACTTCCGCGCATAACTTACGTTCTGAATACATCCGGACATCCAAAAATTTATGTAAGCATGACTATATTATGCTTTAGTGTTTGGCTTGCCAAAAATCCATTCGTCGCGTCATTTGGATCGTTTTTCGTGCTTATGCGCATTCCGTCGTAATTAAGCGAACATCGCGTTCGTACGACCAAACGAACCATCATCCGGCATATTTTTGAGCATGTTTCATGTCCACAATGTTTAGGCAACATTTTAGGGCCTTAAATTTGGCTTTACGGGCTTTAGAAGTGTCGAAAATGGCTTAAAACATCAACAGGGACTGAAACTGTATTTCTGCAAACTTGTTTCTGATCTGCAACTCCCAGGCGGCCCGCCTGAGAGTCTGCACATGCTGAAGCGGGCCGCGTCCGACTTCTGGACCAGATTAAGCGCATTTAACATCAGTTTGCTGCTGTTTGATCCACCACCACATGTTCTAAATTGCTTAGTCAGATGATAAGCATCAATTTTAGCCACCATGAGTTTCCGACAAGTGTACGCCTTGGATCATGGCACGTTTTCCATGAAACGATCCTAACGGTTACCCGAAAACTATAAATACCCCATCACCCCAACCTCATTTCTTACAAGAATTCTGATTTGAGAGCTCTAAGTTGAAACCATTGTTTCATACCTGAGTTCTTGGATCGGGATTAGCATTCGGGGACCCTTCGTAAGTATTCTTTCGTTCTTTTATTGCTTTTCGAGTCTTTCGAGTCTGAAAGTCAAACTTTGTTTGACTTTCTACATTGACCAGTTATGGTCAATGCGAAGTTCGTTTGAACTTCGCAACGTGAGTGTAATCACGTTGGTTATAGTCCCTTGGGACTATGCCTACTGATTACCACGTTGTTTAGGGTCGTAGGGTAAGCGATCTAATAAATCGCTTATACCTCGAACCCGACCCATTTGGTCGATCATTAGGATCCGACCAAATACATTAGGTGACCATAGTAGGTAGGGAATAACCTTCCGAGGTTATACCTTATGGTCGCATCGTTTAAGTAGTTGCATGATAGGTAGTTTATATGCCTTAGGTAAATTACCAGAATACCCTTTTCATGTATAATTGGTAATTAAGCATATGTAACCTAAAATTTTGTCACATAACGGATTATGTAACATGTTTAGGCATATAACACTTGTCATAGAACTAGTTAGACGGTCCGAACGCGTTTCACGCGCACGACGCGTTAAAGTAGCATAAGCTACCTTAATGGGTCGCGATGGGTCGAAAGCACTTAGGTTTGGTTTCATTATAGTATGAAGGCCTTGTTAAACCATATCATATGAGTTCCAATACTCATTTGGTTTACCAAGCCTCATCCTATCCGATCTCCCGATTTAAGTCCGGTTTATTTATATAGTTTTAGATTGCCGACTGATTCCGTGCTCCCTCTAGCTTTGTTTGGTTGTTGTTCAAGACCTCTAAGCTTTGTTTGGTTTATTTATATAGTTTTAGATTGCCGACTGACTCAAACTACTGGGTTAAGGGTAACGTCACCTTCAGAAGAGGGGCCTACTACAATAACTAAGATAATCTCTTAAAAAGTGCAAAAGTACGGAAATAATTAAAGGTTACACTAAACACGAGTCGGATCCAAGTGATTCATCTTGTCTATCTGTTTTATTTTTATTTTATTTTTCAGCATTTTAGTTAGTTTTATTTTTCTAGTTTAAAACCTTTTTCTAAACTTTTGATTTGATTAGACGTTGCGGATAAACCGGTATTAAAAGCTCTTGTGTCGTTGGACGACCTCGGTATCTTACCAACACTATACTACGCTCACGATGGGTGCACTTGCCCATATGTGTGTTTAGTGTTAGTAAATATCGTGTTTTATAAATTTAAAACTTGGCTAAAAAGTGTTAAAGGGCTTAAAATATACATTAAAAATCTATAACACTACATGCACATCAGCAGTACAGGATGATAACGTTATAACACGTACTTTCCTCATAAATGATATTTATGCTAGAGTTTTATTTGATTCTGGCGCAGATAAGTCCTTTGTAGACAATAAATTTTGTAAACTGTTAAATCTGCCTATTAAAACTCTAGACATAAAATATGAGGTAGAATTGGCCGATGGTACCTTAAAAACTGCCTCAACAATTCTAGATGGATGTTTCATATCCATTAGGAACCACTCTTTTATGTTATCCTTATTACCAATGAAATTGGCGGGTTTTGATGTAGTTATAGGCATGGATTGGTTATCATTTAACCAAGTCCAAATTGCCTGTGCCAAGAAGCAGGTTATCATTAAAACCCCTTCTGGTGAATCAATTACTGTTCAAGGATATACACACCATGGATTGCCCGATCATGTAACTATGCTTAAGGCCTCCAAATGTTTGAAGAACAATTGTGTCATTTACATGGCACAAGTGACTGTAGACGTACCAAAGCCCAAAATAGAAGATATCCCTGTTATTTCAGAATATCCAGACATTTTCCCTAAAGAACTACCTGGTCTGCCTCCTGAGAGGCAAGTAGAGTTCAGAATAGATATTATACCAGGAGTAGCACCAATCGCAAGAGCTCCTTATTGTTTGGCACCGACCGAAATGAAGGAATTAAGAGCCCAGTTGGATGATCTATTGGATAAAGGTTTTATTCAACCAAGCGCGTCCCCTTGGGGAGCACCCATTTTATTTATAAAGAAGAAGGATGGTTCAATGCGTCTATGCATTTTATTTATAAAGAACCGCTATCCATTGCCCAGGATCGACGATCTGTTCGATCAGCTACAAGGGGCAAGTTTCTTCTCAAAGATCGATCTAAGGTCAGGGTATCATCAATTAAAGGTCAGTATGGAAGATGTACACAAGACTGCATTTAGAATAAGATATGGCCACTACGAGTTCTTAGTGGTGTCTTTCGGGCTCACTAACGCACCTGCAGCATTCATGGATCTCATGAATCGAGTCTGCATGCCGTATCTGGACAATTTTGTCATTGTCTTCATTGATGACATACTTATTTATTCAAAAAGTCAAGCTGATCACGAGAAACATCTCTGGTGCATCCTCAAACTTTTACAACAAGAGAAGCTTTACGCAATATTCTCCAAATGTGAATTCCGGCTTCGAGAAGTCCAATTCCTTGGACATGTGGTAAGTGAGCATGGCATCCAGGTGGATCCTGCTAAAATAGAAGCAATCACGAACTGGCAAGTGCCTAAGACTCCTACTGAAATTCGCAGCTTCTTAGGGTTGGCAGGATATTACAGGCAATTCAACGAAAACTTTACAAGGATAGTTGCACCTTTAACTTCCTTAACACGCAAAAATGTGAAATTCGATTGGGGTCCCAAACAACAAGAATCTTTTGGGATTCTCAAGTAGAAATTGAGCAATGCTCCTGTGTTGAGATTGCCTGAGGGAATAGAAGAGTTCGTTGTGTATTGTGATGCATCGCACACTGGTATGGGCTGTGTGCTTATGCAAAGAGGCAAGGTGATTACCTATGCATCACGACAACTAAAGGTACACGAAAAGAATTACACCACCCATGACTTGGAATTGGGTGCCGTTGTATTTGCACTCAAGCTTTGGAGGCATTACCTGTATGGAACCAAATGTGTGAGATACTCAGACCACAAAAGCCTCCAACACTTGTTTAACCAGAAAGATCTCAACAAGAGGCAACGTCGCTGGATGGAAACATTGAACGATTATGATTGTGAAATTCGCTACCATCCTGGTAAAGCGAATGTAGTCGCTGATGTTCTAAGCCGAAAGGAAAGAGTTAAACCCATAGGGATCAATGCTAAAAGTATCGAGCTGAAGAATAGTTTAAATGAAAGGTTATTAGCTGCTCAGAAAGAAGCTGTATTGGAAATTAACTTTCCAAACGAGAAACTAGCTGCAACTTTTGATCAGTTGACATCTGGCAAAGATGGAATCCTTAGATTGAATGGTCGAATCTGGGTTCCAATTCATGGGGGACTTAGAGATATAATCCTCCAAGAAGCTCATAATTCCAAATATTCGGTTCACCCGGGTAGTGATAAAATGTACCAAGATCTGAAGGCAAACTATTAGTGGATGGGTTTGATGAAATCCATAGCCACACATGTAGCTAAATGTTTGATGTGCTCACAGGTTAAAGCAGAACATCAAAGGCCATCAGGATTACTACAACAACCGGAACTTCCCACTTGGAAGTGGGAAATGGTAACTATGGATTTCATTACCAAGTTACCAAAGACAAGGCCAGGAAATGATACAATATGGGTTATAGTTAACAGACTGACAAAGTCAGCTCATTTCATACCCATCAAGGAGACGTGTGGCTCCGATAAGCTAGCCTAGCTGTATCTGGATGAGATTGTATCTCTCCATGGAGTGCCAGTATCTATTATATCTGATAGGGATACTAGATACACTTCTCATTTTTGGAAAAGTTTCCAACAATCGTTAGGCACTCGTTTGAATTTTAGTACTGCTTATCATCCTCAGACGGATGGGCAAAGTGAGTGTACAATTCAAACACTGGAAGACATGCTTCGGGCTTGTGTTATTGACTTAGGTGGAAGGTAGGATGATCATCTCCCCTTGATTGAATTTTCATACAACAACAGTTATCATTCGAGCATCCAAGCCGCGTCTTTTGAGGCCTTATATGGAAGGAAATGTAGAACGCCGGTTTGTTGGGCGGAAGTTGGAGAAACCCATCTATCAGGACCTGAGATAGTCCTTGAGACGACGGAAAAGATTGTTCAGATCCGTGATCGTCTGAAAGCTGCCAGAGACAGGCAGAAGAGCTACGCAGATAAGAGGCGCAAACCTCTAAAATTTGAGGTAAGAGATAAAGTATTACTTAAAGTGTTACCCTGGAAAGGAGTGATGCGATTTGGTAAAAAGGGCAAGCTGAGCCCAAGATATATCGAACCATTCGAGATCATCGAATGTGTCGGGAGTGTGGCCTATAAGGTGAATTTACCTGAAGAACTTAACGGAATTCACAATGTGTTCCACATCTGCAATTTAAAGAAATGTCTAGCTGATGAGTCGCTAGCAACGTCTCATAAAGACGTGCAGATTGACGAAAGTTTGAAGTTTGTTGAAAAACCTTTATCGATCGAAGGTCGACAGGTTAAAAAGCTTCGGAGGAAACATGTGCCAATTGTAAAGGTGAAATGGGATGCCCATAGAGGCCCAGAATATACGTGGGAAATTGAATCCACGATGCGACAGAAGTACCCTCATTTGTTTCAGTAAATATCGAGGTCGAGATTTCTTTTAAGGGGGTGAGGATGTAATACCTCGCAAAACCATGTCCAATAAAGTAAAAACACGTGTCATAAACCCTAATCATGTGGTAAGTTGATTTTGAGGGACTAAAGTTGATAAACAGTGAAAAGATGAATACAGAGGGACTAAAAGTGGCAACATGTGAAAACTATGCCTTTAAATAACTGTACACGATGTTCGTATTCTTAAATGATTGAATTATTGGGCGTGATAAGCCATTTGTGAAAAACAAGTGAAACTTATAGGACGAAAAGGGTTAAATGTGTCAACATGTTAATTCTTACCTCTGAGTGACCTTTTAACGATCCCGGAGCTTTGTAATGTCCAATTATATTCCCAAGAATGCTAAATGATAATTATATATGGTTTCGACTTCATTATTCATAAAGTTGTACAAGATTTCAAGAAAAAGGGTTAAAAGCGTCAACGAGAGAAAATAGTACCTTTCGGGTGATCTCGTAACTGAACGGAAGCCTAACGGTGTTTGTTATATGTCCCAAGATACTTAAAAATTAACTTTGGGGGTCAAAAGTGCTATAAATGAAAGTTATTTGAAGTAATAAAGAACCAGGGACTGAAACTATCAATCTGGAAACTTGTTTAACCGGAATAGGGGAGTGTCGCGGGGCGCGTAAGCACCCCCTTATCATCTTCGCGGGCCGTGAGAAACACGCCAGCGTCCAAAAATCTGGACAGCTGCATGTTGCAGCTTTCAAACCGCCATTGCATGCTATTTTCACAAAACCATGGCCTTGTTGATGGTTTTTACTGACACATTAACACCAGTGATCATCTGGTAACACTCCATAACAGCTGGATTGATCTCAAGAACCCTCATTTCACTATAAATAGGTGCCTTTATTGCACCTTTGAACTTGCTCACTTCAAAAATTCACTTCTATCCTCTCTTGCTTGCAATCTAGGATTCTTGGTCAAGAAGGAAGCCCTCCTCAGTTCAAACTTCATGCTAGGACCTTGTGTAAGTGTTCTTAGCATTTGTAGTTCAGTTTTTACATGTTTAAAGACCGAAAGTCAAAGTTGTCGTAATAACGCTTTGACTTTTAGTTTAAGCTTTACCGATCTAGCCATTGTTCAAATCAAAAGTGGCTACGTGATCGAATTAGGTAGGTGTTAATCCCTCAAAAGGGTACCTCCTAATTACCACATTTACTTAGTTAATTGTCGGGTCAACATAATTAACATAAAAAGTCAAACGGGTCAGTTTTTAAATAAAATCAAATCTGATAATGTAGAGGTTATAAAATATGTTTTATCACTTTAATAACTTGGTAAATATTATTAGAACATGTCTAGGCATGTTCAACCTGACAATTCTGAGTTTAGGCTCGGTTCGCAACTGAAAGTCGCAAAAGTTGACTTTTGCTTTGACTTTCAGTTCTGACCCGAATTAGCTTCAGTTCTGACCCGAATTAGCTTAGTTTCTTTATGCATTAAGGTTCCTTTGTGACCATATTATATAGTAGTATAACCCTCTGAGGTTATATTACATGGTTCCTTAGTAATCTGAGTTTAATGGCTTGTTTCCGTTATTATGCTTAATTTTGACCATTATGCCCTTATAGTCTAAAAATGAGATTCTTGAATATATGGTCATACAAATAACTTAGATACTGATATATAAACATATCTAAATTATTTTGACATTATTTTTTGGTCTCAAATTGATGTTATGCAAGATATCGTAAATTTAACTTTTATAAAATTTAAATTACGCTTTTATGCATAAATCATGTTTAAACATAAATTTTGGCACAAAACTTATTACCTACTGTTATGATATTATTTTTAGGGATTTTTGGAATGTTGGGTCAGATTATATACTACCATAACTTAGAGTTCTTGTATAAATTCTATAATTGACGATTATGCCTTTTTTGTTAATAAAATGTGATTTATATATAATTAACATGCCAAACCTTTTCCTACTGATTTAGTATGTAAAGTAAATATTTTAACCATCCAAGGCTGGTCAAAATCTCAGAATCACATAAACATCGCAAATATCGTCAATTATCGACTTTTACGCTAGTTCGGTGCATAGTATGGTTTAAAATCATTTTTAGCACCCAAGACTTATTACCTACTGAAATTATAAATAATTTTTAATATTTTTATAGTAAGCATAAGTCATGAACTCAGACTTCCAATTATGTCTTTAAAAACATATGTGAAATGACCAAAATACCCTTTCGGGGCATAGTTTGGCCATAAATGGTAAATCACACATATGTATGATATCCTACTGTTATAACATCATAAAATAAATATTTTTATATAATGTTTTAGACCAGAACACCAGTTTACCTATAAACCTCTTTTATAAATCATAAAATGACCAAAATGCCCTTATGAGGCTTAACTTGGTTTTAAAATCTTTATACGCGTTCGGTGTGGTTATGTGAATAGTTAGCATAAATTAGCCAAAACGGGTCAAACCTTATCATTTTAAACTTCAAATTCCAGAATGTATTTAGTTTACCCATATAATACAAGTCTCCACACTTTTCGGGTCTAAACTACATTCTACTCCAATCATCGCTTAATCTAGCGTTTCGTACTGTAAACCCTTCTTTAAACTAACCGGTCTAAGTTTAAAACTTTAATAAGACCCGTTAGTAATATAATAGGTTAATAAAACCTTCATTCCAGATTAGCAGCCCCAGTAAAAGCTACTTGCACTAGTTTGAATAGATTTTACGGCTGAGTTAACAAATCTCGCATTTTAAGCTCAGGTAAATACTTTTAACTTATTTTTCCCTTATACGGGCTTAGGATATGGTAAAATATATTACCACTTGGTCGGGTATGGAATCATTAATCGAATAGTGGTTAATTCATTGACATAACCCGTTTTAATCTGTTTTGTTTTATATATAAACTTTTGGGGGTTAATACGATCGTGTCCTGGATATCCTCAGCTCACTTGTAAATGGCCACGACTTAAGCACGGGGTGTAGGCATACACCTGACAGTTGCGTATGTAAAATGATATACCCACACGTGGGGATAACTCCTTGTGGGTTTATATTAGTGATGTGTCTATTAATCATGTCTCGGCTTCTATCCCGGGCCCTGAACGTACGACAAACATGTAAATCTGTATACAAAATTATTTTTATATAATTGTCCCAAGTTATAAAAGAATATTTGTGCCTTGTGCATTTAATTCAATTTTCATAAACATTTTCAAAATAGTCGGTTAATTGTATTTACCAGTGTAAACTGACGTATTTTCAAAAATGCTAAGTGGCAGGTACTATTCGTAATTGGCTAGGAGCTTCTGGGCGTTAATTAGAGAATCTTGCAAGTTCTTAATGCCTTAAGTCTATTGAACAATGTTTTGTATTATATTTTAGATCAGCCTATGGATCCTATCTTACAACCGTCTGTATATTATTTTATTCGTACTTTACACTTTCGGTTTGTAATAGTAATTTCTACCAAGACTTCCACTGTGCTATAAACTATGTATATTTGACTATGATGATATCAACTACATCACGATATTCCCATCCGGGCCCACCGGTAATATGTGGAAATAACGGGGTGTGACAGGTATAAACACTTGTTTTGATTAAGCTGGGATGCACTCGCCAGTATTTCTTGCTAATAAAATCTTTTTAAAACGCGTTTCAGGTAACTTAATGTGAAGCTAATAGAAGCCAGCTGGAGAGCACTGAAGGCTTAAAGAAGTGGCTATAAATGTATTTGTAAACGAAACTTGGGTTTTATCCCATTTATTTATGATTTATAAAAAGTTGGTGTTTGAAACTCTGATACTATTTCCTAACTACGGGCCTGATGTCTTATTTCCGCTGCCAAATTAATAAACACCGATACCACTTGACTGGCTCGCGGCTTCCGCTCCCGGGGCAGGGGTCGGGGGCTGCGACAGAGGGAGAGAAAGTGTTCATGCATGCATAGTCTAAACATTGTGTATTCAATCTTTTGATTATAAAAGCATATATGATGAAAATTGTTCTCTCATTGATTGTGTTATAAAGTTTTACTTCATTCCGCTGCAATTGTTCATTTGTTTATCTTCTTCATCTTACATCTCTTTCAAAACAACACAATCAAGTAAACTCAGATCCTAACAACGACCCATAATGATCTACTGGTATATGGTTCATAAACTGGTAACTGGTTGGTAATTGACCTAATTCTCTTCTGTAAATAGTTTGCCATGAACAACTGACTGTTGCATACGACCTGTAACTACCTACTGGTCTACGCCCCGTTAATAGTTTCTGACCAGAACATTCTGTTTTGTTTTCTGATTATAGCAAAATGCTCAGGGACTCTATGAGTACCACATAAACGTGGTAGGGGAAGGCCGAGGAAAAACTTTGTTGTAACCCTATAATCCTTCCGTTTAGGTGAGTGTTGAGCCTTTGTACATATTTTTCGTTTATTGAGAGATACTAGTATAGCTTTTCATTGTAGAACCTGTGCATGTTATGTAATTTGCTAGTTAATACAATAATGACTATACAGATGTGATTAAGGCAAAAGTAGGATAATTATGAACCCTTGTTTAACCCTTTTTTTCATTTCATTTACCTACCTTTGATATTTTCCCTTAGAAGCCATGTTGAGCCTTTAACTTTTTTTTTCATTTGTTTACCCTATAATGTAAGCCAATATTACCCTTTGTTAGACAATTCGTTTCATTACCCTTTGAAGTATGATTCAACGAAGAAATATGAAGAAATGATAGTTAGGAAAAAAAGAAAAAAAGAGAGATAAAAAACGAAATATGTGTGGGGATTAGAGATCCTAATGAAAATCTGAAAGAAGGATCGAAAGTCACTAAAGAAAAAGAAAAGAAAAGAAAAGAGAAGATGAAGATTGTCAAAAGAGCTGAAAAGAAGTTGAATTGTAGTTTTTTTACCCTTTGTGTTTAACCCATTTCATTTGTTTATTTACTACCTTTTTACCCTAAAGCTAAAAGTCTTAAAAGTCCTTATGATTTGTTAGTGTTATTTGTGGATAAGGGTAGTTGATTTCTATACAAGCATATGATAATGATAGTTATTTCTATGTGGTGAGTTTAGTAGTTTATCTAGCACATTATATGTCAGCTTTTCATAAATTAGTCGAGAGAAGTGAACAATTGTGAGGGTTTTGTGCTATATAGATCTTCTATAGAAGGTGGACTGATCAAAGCTTGGTATTTTCTTGTTTTCTAAAATGTAGAATCAAAATGACTTGTAGAAGATGTCAATCTCTTGCCTCTGTTAGTCTTGGGAGTTGGGCCAGGGGTATACGTTTTGGAAATAGCATTTGTCTTTGTTTAAGTTTCGTGCAAATGGAAGTTAAATGAATCTGTTAAGTAAAGAATTGCTTAGCGACAAGCAATGTTCAAAATTAGGGATATTTGATGTGTCTGAAAGATAACTTGTTGTTATAGTATAAAAACCCACATTTTGATAGTTTTTTGTAGTAAATATTGTTAAGAATGGATTAAATGTTTGTTTCTAAGTATTTTACAGGTTCTCAAATGAAAAGGAGGATTTCTAGGCCAGATTTGAAGATTATTAAAGATTAATGAAGGCAGGCCCAGTTATGTTGTTTACGGGCTGTGAGCCTAGAAAGAGTGTATGAGTCGTGAGCCTCAAGTTAGTACACCAACCTATTGTTTGGAAACCCTAAATCAATAAGCAACAACTTGTTTACGAGCCGTGACCCGGGTTCGGGTTGACGGGTCGTAAACCACCAAATCGTACATGAGTTGTATATAATGATTGAGATGTCGAAGAAACCCTAGAGAGGAGACGAAACCAGAAAAAAAAAGGCTGATGAAGATCAGGGATTCATGATCGGAGATTCAGGATAAGATTCAAGGAAGAAGAATGTACATGAGGAGAAGAGATACAAGGGTTCTTGAGGGTATTTCAAGGTACTACAAGTTGTAACAAAGTGATACAAGGCATAGGAAATCATCAAGGAGCTTAGCCTTGCAAGGAACTTGAAGTTTATCTTTTCCTTTTCTCTACAAGATTGTTCTACCCTAGCAGTAAGTTTCTAACCCCTTGTTAAGTTATATTAATTATAGAAGTACAACAAATCACCAAAAAGCTTATTAAGACACTTGAAAGAATTAAAAAGTAATATATATGGTGGAGGGTTCAAATGAGAAGAAATTTTTTATAAGAAGAAAAAAGAAGAAGTTTCAACCAATAAGAATGTTTCATTTACTTCATTTAATATTTGCATTTAATTTTAATATAAGGGTATATTGGTAAACTTACATAGATCATTAGTTTTTATTCTTCCTCTTTAATAACTAAGTAAATTAAATTTATAACTCCTTTTTAAAATATATACTTTTTTTTTAAATTAAAAAACAACTTAATTTAAAGTGTAGAATAAATTATTAGGTGTGAGAGATAAATTACAAGTTGTGTAGGATATATTTCGAGGTGTGTAGGATAAATTTCGATGTGTGTATGTAAAAATTCTATAATGTGTATGGTATATGTAGGAAAATTTTGATATGTGTAGGCTTTGTAGATTTTATGTAGGATAATTAATGATTAGTTGACTAATTAATTAAAGAGAGAAAAATTAATGAGATGAGTTATAAATGAATTAGTTTTTTTTACCAATATGTCCTTTCTCCTTTTTCTTCTTTCAATAATTTTCTTCTCATTTGATCATCGCCATATATATATATATATATATATATGATTAGGTTCATTAGTGAACAACCCCCTTGATAGTGAACACCGGTGAACTAATCCTAACCCTTGATTATCAATACACAAGTGTAAATCAATGGTCAGGATTTGATGATGAAAATACACTATTGTATTTTATGATTTGATGATGTAAATCAATGGCCAAGATTTGTTCACCCAGTTCACAAATACAGTAATATTCACTCTAGAACCCCACCATACATACATACATACATACATATATATATATATATATATGTGTGTGTGTGTGTGTGTGTGTGTGTGATTATCTTGAGATGATTATGCTAGTATACATGTTTAACTCATGATTTGGTAACTAAAAGTGAATCTACGGGGCTGTTTGGTAGCCTCTGAATGGTCATTAAAAGGCTACCTCTTAATGGAACAATTAAGAATTTTACCAATGAGAAGGTAGAAGAATGTGACATGTGATGATTTACCATTCAGAGGTTACCTTTTAACCATTCAGAGGTTACCTCTTAACTATTCAGATTTGAGGTTACCTCTATTCATTCAGAGGTTTTAAACCATTAAGAGGTAACATCTGAATGGTCATTAAGAGGCTACCAAACAGCCCCTACATGTTTAAGAAGTAATGTAGTGTGTATGAACTTGTGTAGAAAAGGAAATAAACCTGAAGGAGTTATTAAAAATTTTTAGGGTTTCTATATAATTTTCATTGTCATGGACCTGGTTTAAAGTGAGTTGATGATGATGATGATAATGATAATGATTTTAAGGTTAACATGTTAAAAACCCTAAACTTAATAAGTTAGTGACAAAACTTCATAAACTAGGGTTTGAAAGTATTAAAAAGGATATCTTCACATAGTATGTTATAATATAGGGGAGAGTTTAAATGAGAACACCCATTTTTTTGTGAGAATCACGAGAACAAATCTCAGCCACTCATTTATATCTCTTTTTTTTTAACGGAAAGACTAAATTGGTAATTACACAATCCCCTTTTTCTAATATCAGACAACATCAACTCTTATATGATTCACACTCCACGCTCAAATATCAGAAATTAGGGTTATTCACACCTCCACGCTTGAAGATATTGGATTACGGTTCATTCACACTAGATTTTGATTGGTTTTTGTATTATTTTTTAAGCATTATTAGATCTTGTATTATTCATTCGATTCTAAATCAACTTCAGTGATTCATTATGTGATCTTCAACCATTCCAATTGCAGGTATCTTCAACAATTCATTCTTTGAACACAATAATTTGTTTTGATTTTTATGTTGAATTCAAGATCTAATAATGCTTAACCTCATGAAAGTAAACCTAATTCTTAAATTTTGTATGAAGTTCATAATTGGTTGAAGATTGCACTTCTTACGAATTGAAGTTAGGTGTTATACCCATCTAGCTTGTCAGGTCCACTTAATTTTTACTGCACTGTGATTTGAGAATTGGAATCTTGTAATTGTTGTTTTCGATGAGTTGTGGCAAACATACTGGAATTTTTCTAATGTCTATTGAAGGTGGAAATTGTGAAGGACTATAATGTGTTGTTAATATTGGTTATAATTTTACGGGAAAATGAATAATATTTGTTGTTGTTTGGATGTTATTCGGTTTGTTGAAATAGTGAATCATGGGAAGTCAGTTTCTAATGAAATTTTATTCATTTTATTGTCAAAATGACTCGAAGTTGGAAAATCGAAAGGCGAATCAGGATTTATGATTGTCAGTTTTCCTCGAGCTATAAGATACGTTGTAAGTATCTTCTGCCAACTGTAACAATCCAACAATGAAGCTTGATTATTATAAGCTATGTGAGTAATGCCCATAAACCAAATCAATTAGATTTCATGTTCTACATATTTTTTTTATTTTCTTCATCAATTAGATGCTAGTTATTATGTACACAATCACTACATGTTCCTTTCTATTCTTAATTTCCTTCTAATAAGCTGCCCTAGCGTTTCACTACATTCAGATAATCTTTCTGTAATTGTTTCTATAAATGTCATATGTTTTTACCCGCTAACCAACCCATTTTAAACTTATTTACAAGATACACAAATTGTTACCCAACTCACTCGCTGATATTATTTTATTTATGATAGTGTGGTGTAGGCATTGCTAGGGATGTTTAGTACCGCAGAGGAGATGCCCGTGCTTATGACGTTGCAGCAAGGCGACTAACAGGGTCAAAAACCAGGACCAACTTTGAGATACCAATGATGTTCCCATTGTATATATCACTGACAACAAAAGGAAAAAAGGAAGTCTGATGACTAGAGTAGTAGTAGTAATAAGATGAACCTAGCGATACCACAAATCAATAAAGTTATTAAAATGGTGTAGAAGTCTATTTTAATTTTGATAGTACTTTGAAAACAAAAGCTCAAACTATTTGTACGCTTTATTAATTCAGTGTAATTATTATTTACGTTTTATGTTTGTTCTGTTGGTGGCTTTTTCTTTTCTTTATTTTATCATCACTAATCCAATATTACTATATGAATGGTTTGTTTCATTATGTATGTGTAACAGTTGATTGTACATATGTGTAAGTCTTCATATTACACATGTGTAAGTGTGTGTTTTACATATATGTAAACGTCATGTATTATTATGAAAATGTCTTACACTTGTTTAAACTGTTCACTATCGGATATTTGTATATTTTTTTTACATATGTGCAGCTGAATTACACATGTGTAAATTTGTTGCCGTTTGTTTCTGTTTTACACATGTTCAACTAAATTACACATGTGTAAACTGTTCACTATCACTAATTTGGTTATGCTTTAACACATTTTCATATCAGTTACACATGTATAAACTGTTCCATGGTCAGTTATATTTTTATGTTTTACACATTTTCAACTCATTTACACATGTTTAAACTGTTCCCTGTCAATTAAATGTTTCTGATTTACACATTTGCAGTTCATTTACACATGTGTAAACTATGAATTAAACAATATAGTATCTTATGTATAAGGAGACGACACCCCGCTAAATTTTATTGACAATAAAAGATATTTACAACCTACAAGTATTAGGGTTTCCTGGGGTATACCCTAAGGAAGGCACCAACCCCGAACCATTAGCTATGGTCTCACAATTATAACCTAACAAGGCCCTGGCCATTAGCTAAACTAGAAATAAAAAAACAACATATTCTAGACTTAAAGCTGCACCCGACCCAAGTACAGCATAAAAATAAATCTATACAATCAAGTTTCAAACAACCTAAACCCTCCAAAAAAAAACAAAAAATAATCAAACACGATCAAAACATTAAAACAACATCTAAAGCATAAAATCCGAAAGTCCATCTTGAGCTTCCCAAAAACCTTGAAGTCGACCAAGCAACAACATCATCCTCATTCCTCAACCTGCCCAAACTTCAAACAACCATACACCAAAGAATATCGGCAACAAACACCAAACCCAAGCTGATTTTCACATCCCCAAACTAATATTTAAGTCATTTGATTTACAAACATCATGATTTACACAAGTGTAAACCATCATATATATGATTTACAACATGTGTAAAAACATAAGGAAATTCCGAGACTAAAACACGATACCAACACAATTCCTGAGTTGATCGCATCGTCAATCTGCATTAAACTCACACACATTTTTATCAATAAACAAAATGTAACAATAACATGTAGTTAAAAACAGTTCATCAACTTATAATCCCAAAAACTCAGTTGACCCATGAACATGAGACACCATCTCTATACTTAAATCAACCCCACTCTTTTGTTGGGAGGCTTTGTTCAATGAGAAATTAAATTTCTCACCAGCTAAAGTACTTTACCATCAATCACAATTCTTTTCGGTTTACACCTACATGGCATTAATCATTCTAATCATTTCTCAACTTTGCTACTTATGGTCATGTTACCTCTTCCCAACAACACAAGATTAGAAAAAGCTCTTCACTAACAATTTTACCGCATCAGAGTTACAATAGTAGATTAGACATAGCTCACTAATGCATTATGTTGCATAATGACAACATAGTACCACAATTTCCATAACAACGTCAATTTTACACATGTGTAGCTGTCTGTTTTACACATGTGTAAATTTCATGTATTCTTATGTGAAATGTCTTACACATGTATAAGTTGTTCATTGTCACACACCAAAAAAAATTTAAGAAAGACTTAGCAACGCATGTAAGTAAATGAAAAACCCTAAGAAACATCAGCATCAACAAAACATTGGCAATAGAACAATGAATCGCGAATCAGTGATAATAGACGTTGCGGAAGTTTTGAAAAGTTAATCGATACTGATAGATAATGATATGACAACGTGATCGGAACTCCACCAATTCTCCCAACGTACATAACTAAAAATAACATCAATGTCCAACCAAACCTAACAATTTGATATTCAAATTGAGTCATAGAAACCCAAATTCTCCCAATTCTCCATATATATAATTAAATTCACATCAATGTCGAAACAACCCTAACAATTTTAGACACAAATTCAGCCATAGAAATCCTAATTCCACCAATTCAACATATAGAAAACTAAAAATTACATCAAGTCTAAAAAAAATTAACAGTTTCATACTTAACTAACAAAAACCTAATAATCATACTTCACACTATAAATCAGATCCAAATCACAACAAAAATCAGTACCTGAATAAGATGAGAAAAAAGTGAATCGATTTAAAGATTGACTCTAGATTCTTCAAGTTAGTGGAATCGCACTGTCTAATCGGTGGGATATTATCTCAATCGCATCCTAATCAGAAGATGATGATTCTTCAGATTCCTCTGCTCCAATTGGAATAATCAGAAGATGATGATTCTTTAGATTCCTTTGCTGCAATTGGAAGTTTGGTTCTTCATGATTTTGAAATTGATGGGTTTTTTGTTATAAGGATCAACTAATGGATTTTGATGGGGTTTTATGTTTTGAAAACACTGTCCCTTTAATCTTTTAGTTTATGTTTCCACCTTATTTAAACACCTCTAATCTTAGCCCTTAATTAAGAATGATCTATGGGTGGAAAATGCTCCTAGTGTTCTCACAAAAATGGGTGTTCACAAGATAACCCTCTCCTATATATATATATATATAAACTAGTTTAAATGATAAAACCAAAAAATTAACTAAAAAATCCTAAAAAACATACCAATTTTTTTTTTACAATTTTTTATAAAAAATCATAGATTTTTATATATAAATAAATTCAAAAAAAATTGTACTGCACATGTGCACTAATACGGAAGGCCTAAACCACTTAACCCACCCACCACCAACACCCCCCAAAAGCCTAAACCCCCCACCCCTAAAAACCTAAACCCCCACCCCCTCCCGAAAACCTAAAACAAAACCCTAAACATAAACCCGAAAAAAAACCTAATCCCCCACCCCCCAAAAACCTAAACCCCCCTCTCCCCACACCCAAAAACCTAATCATAATCCTAAACCCCCAAAAAACCTAACCCTAAAAGCTAAACTAAACTCAAAAGCTAATTTTAAGCATGTAATGTACATGTGTAGTACACATATAATGCACATCTGTAGTACAAGTTTTTTTTTAATTTTTTTATATATAAAAAATAGCGATTTTTTTATAAAAAAAATGTAAAAAAAATTCAGTATGTTTTTTAGGCTTTTTTTAGTTAGTTTTCTAGTTTTCTCATTTATATGTAGTTTTCTCATGATCCTCTCCCTATATATGACTAGTGGGAAAGCCCGCGCGTTGCGGCGGGTATCCCGACTAATATCATATTCATTTATGATATGTATTATAAATGTTGACTTTTAAGCATGAAGTTTGTTAGTTACAAAACCCAACATGTCATTCTTATCTTACAAAACGAAACATGTGAGTTATGATAAATTAACTTGAAATGTGTAACAATGGTTGGATGAAAGAACAAATATAGCATATCACATAGGACTGAATAAAATTAATTGGAAATCAATATCATAAATGAAACCTAAAGTTAAGGTGTAGTCGTTGTTGGCCTGCAGTTTGCATGATTTGTTTCACCTGGTTTATCTTTTAAATTATTGTGGTAGTATCATTAATATATCAATTCATGAATTGCATAATTGACATAAAAACCAAGAATACAATACTATTAAAACATGAAAATCACAAAGGTTGCATGTCTAACCTTTAATTTAATCAATTAATTCTTTAATTATTATAAAATATTTATTTAATTCCTTAATTTAATTTAATTAATGGAAGGAATAAGTGGGCATGGATTCCATGGATTGCCCTCAAAGTGTCTTAAAACTTTGGACAATGTCCAAGTTTCCTCCCTGTAAAATGGCTTGCTTCATTTGTACATGGTGCTTCAAGATTTGTACCTAGACAATTAAAAAAGGGTAGAAAACTCAGTAAACAGTCCCAATTTATGTAAACATACGTAACGTATCCTGACTAATATATATTTATTTATAAATTTAAGAATTTAGTTAGTTCATTAATAAAATCGACTGGTACAGTATAAAAATTTTAGATACGGAGAGTTTGTGTATAAGCTTAAATAAAATATAAATTTAAAATTTAAATAAAAGTAAAAGTGGTGCACCTCTATAGTTTTCCGTTTGCGATGGCTGGTCCAAACAAACGGCAACGAACGGCATGATGAACTCTGTGACCCCGGCTTTCGACATTACAGGCGTCGGTATCGGAATGAACAGGTATGACTATGGTGTTGTGCTGAAACAAGACAATCGTGTAACAACAGCGACCTGGTCCCCGGTTGAGTATCAGTAGTGGCGACTCTGGTTTGGTTGTTTCGCAATGCCAACGAAAACGAGAGAAATTTCTGAATATGTATTTTGATGTAATGTAATGATATGAGCTGTTAATATATTTTGAAGTATCATTGTAACGATTTTCGGTTTCAATTCTTCCAATAATGGCATTGAAGAGAGTCGATTTATTTGGTTTTTCTTTTTGTCGGTTACAACAGATTCACACATTCAGATAGTTGCAACAATGAAGAAAGTGATTAAATCAAAATTTCATCTTACACCTCTAAGTTTTGTATTCTTGCACCTTCACAAATAAACCATCTATTTCATATTATTGTTTTATAACTATACTATTCTTTTATATAGGATTCATATTGTAAAGGCCCAATAAGAATGTCCACACTATGTTGGTTTTTTTAGCCAACTTATCAATTTAGTAGATATAGTATCAGTTGAATTATTATACAAATCAAACAATATAAATGTCTAAACGTTTGGAGTTCTTGTTATTAATTGAAAAAAAGCATGATCTCAACTCTTAATAAATTTAATCCATTAACCTAGACTCTTCATATGTCATATTAATATTATCTTAATATTATAGTTACACATGTGCCAAAATCCCTAAAATGCCCCTAAAGTGTCTTAAATTTTTGACGAATGGGCAAGTTTACCCCCTCTAAAATAGCTTGGTTCACTTGTACATGTTGCTTGAAGATTTGTACACAATGAAAAATTACCAAAAGGATAGAAATCCTAGTTCTCTTAATATAGTATATATATATATATATATATATGGCAAGGATCCGTTAGGAACCACTCTTTATTGCGAGAACCAATGTGAACACAACCAAAACTACTTAAAACTTGGACATTTAAGGTATTAAACTTTAGAGGGGGGGGGGGCGTGGGGGTAGGTTTTTGGTGAGGTATAGTTTTTTTCGGGGGGGGGGGGGGGGGTGTATATATATGTATTATGAAGAACATGAAATTAACATGTATCATAGAAAACCTGGACATTTAAGGTTTTAAAGTGTTAAATGGACACACACATATATATCTATATATATTGAGTGTATATATGTTTGGTGAAAATGTAGATAAATACATGCCTTAACATGATGATGGTGAAAATGGGTTTCGAAAATGAAGTTTTGTGTGGAAAACGAGTTTTCAAAACCTTCGGTCATTTTTGGTATAAAAATACTTTATTTCAGTGAAATCCGGGTTAAGAAACTTGATTTATGAGATTCCATTATAGCCTAAACCGATATCATCAATATTTATAAGATGTGATAGTGTTGCTACCTTGGCTAAGGCCTATAGAGAAGTGTATAATGGGAAGTCTAGACACTTAGGTGTTAGACATAACATGATTTATGAGCTCATCACGCATGGTGTGATATCGATGGAGTTTGTGAGAACTCAACATAATTTAGCCGACCACTTAACCGAAGAGTTTAGTAGAGATCTTGTGCACAAGGCGACTGTAGGGATGGGATTAAAGTCTACATGAAAATTCTCATGTTAAGTTACCCAATTCCCACTTAGTATGATGTTAGGTGATGAATTTAGTACCGAAATCTTAACATCTAGAAATTGAAACAAATTAGTAGCATCATCCCAAAGTATGTATTTAGACCTGCAAGTAAAAAGGAGGTTGAAGGTTATCTTCTTAATAATTCTTTGAAAAATTGCATATGCAGGTGCAAGAGTAAAGAGCTAGCTATATGAGCATGAAGTTTAGTCGCTTTAAGAAGCTAGGACTTGGCTTTGATAGTTCATTGAAGGATAGGACACAAACTAGTAAAAAATAGTGTCAAGAAAAAACATAACAGTATGTAAACTTATGTGTATATTATCTTCATGTATTCCCATAAATAGAAAAGGTTTAATCCGTAACGACACCCTAATATTCGTATATTTGGTATATGTAATATACTAATGTGAAATTCAATCGTTACGATATTTCATATATGCATAAGTTTGTTTGTTATGAATTTTTCTAAGTTAATTAAGGATTACGCTAAAATAGGGGAGGATTGTTAGGTATTTTAGTGTAATCGGGACTGGCTTAGTGACTAAGTGAATTAGAATACACATCAAGCAAGTTTAAGAGGTGGGGGAGTGTACGTTTGTTTGAGTTGTTATAATTCTAAATGTTTCCGGTGGAGCCCCTAAGCAAAGGGTGTTACAAGTGGACAACGCCCCTTTGGCGGGGGTCCAGGGGCAGCATCCCTGTCCAAAGGGCGGCAACCCTTGGCGGGGTCCAGAGGAGCTGGGGTCGAGATCCGGGTTCTTATTTTTTAGATGAAAAAATAAGGTATTTTAGAGGCAATTTTAATTTAAAAATGATAACTGTCAACATTTTTCCCCAAATTGAAATCAAGTTTCTTGGTAATTCTTCGAGTTTACTACGAATCTCATACACACTCATACTTGTTTTTGTTTTCGAAATTCCAACTTTTATCCGATTGAATTATTCAGAGAAACCACCAAAATAATTTGATCCGAAAATAATTAGATACCTCTTAAATTTGTTGTTTACAAAATTCCCCAACAATTAATATGGAGATGGATTCATAATGGGGAATGTGAACATAATAATAATAGTAATAATAATAATAATAATAATAATAATAATAATAATAATAATAATAATAATAATAATAATAATAATCTATTATATATAATAAATGAAAGGTGATTTGGGCCACGTGTCAACACCAGAGAGCTCCTGAATGCCCTTTTCCCGCCCAACAGTGTTTTCCCCTTCTTTATCTGCTTCTTTTGTCTGCTTATAAAATCCAGATTTCATTTCCCTCTTCTCTCTCTTCTCTCTGGCGATTCAAATGGCGATTCAAAAACCAGATCTTGGATTCCAGGTACCTTTCATCTAATAACCTAAAATCATCTTGAATTTCTCTTATGTTAATCGTTGATATATGTATAGATCTGTATGTTTTTCATTTTGTTGTTCAACCCTAGGGTCTTCCACATCTTCTAATCTTCTCTGGCAATTCAAAAACCAGGAAAATCTCTGCTTTCAGATCTACACAACTATGCTTCATATTTAGGGCTTTTTATTTTCGTTTCCATATTCTTTTGTTTTAGGGTTTTAGGGCATTTTATCTTCATCACATCTAAGATCAGAAACGACTGTTAGCATTGAGATCTCTGAATAAGCTTTGTCGCTGTCGTGATGTTCATTCAACTGTAAAGAATCTCCAAGCTTCATCAGGTACTATTTTTTATGTTTTCTTTTCATTAATATGTGTTGTTTCGAGATTGATTGCATTCAGGAGATTTGTAGGCTGTTGATTTCTTTTTATTTTGTTGTGTTTCAAGATTTTGTTGATTTGGTTAATTGCACGAGTTTGTATACTTGTGTTGGGTGCCTACAATTTCTATTATGTATATTAAAATCAGGTTTGAATATGTGGTTTATCTGTGTTTGTTGATGTGTATCTGTTGATGCTCTCAAAAAAACGTAATCAGCTTATTTATACTTGCTATATGTCTGTATGTGTGTTCGTTAATGTGTATTTGTTGAGTGTTGAAGCTGTTAGTGTCTTCTTTTAGATCTGTATGATCATAGTAATATCGAATCTTTGATGGAGCTTATATCACGATCTGGAACAGTTAATTGTTATAGAATAAGAGAGTAGGTGGTCAGGTTGATTCTAGAGACGAAAAATAATATCAATGGTTCTGAACTTTCTACTCTACTTGCTAGCCATATGGATGTGGACAAGGTAAGTTTCGGGCTATGGCCCGACTGCTGGTGCAGCTCTTGCTAGCCATATGGATGTGGACAAGGTAAGTTTTTAATATCTATATCATTATATTATACTCTAATAAAATCAAAATTATCATCCAGTTTGATGATTTAATGCTGGTATTTGCAGATTGCTTTTACCGGATCAACAGAGACCGGTAAAATTATTCAAGAATTGGCTTTTTTTAACAAGTGTGCATTTTACATTTTTTACATATATTTGATTTCTTTTTTTCTCGATATTTGTAAAACAAGAACTTATTTACAGTAATTGTTTTTTTTTTTTTGAACAGGATGATCTTTACTATGAAATTATATTTTTTGAACAGGTTGATATGCTGATAGCTCAAGATGAGATATTTGGTCCTGTTCAAACCATCTTGAAATTCAAGTAATTCCCGTATAGTCATCATAACATGTTATAACATTGTTTACAAACTTCAAAACCTGTTAAAAATTATAATCTCATGATTTTGATGACAGGGAGGTTGATGAAGATATACAAAGGGCCAATGCGACGCGATATGGACTTGCATCGGGTGTTTTCACCCAAAACCTTGATACTGCAAATACGTTGACTCTATTTTGGGCTTCTTTTATATTGAAATGGGTTGGTTCCGCTTTCATACTCTTTTAATACTATATTTATCAACTTAAAGGGCGTTATGGTCGTATGTCATGAAACTGATTACATGATTTACAATAACCAGAGTCGAACAGTGGTTTAAACGTAAAAAAATGTGCAGGGAGAGGCGGTATCTACGCTTATAGCATACACAATGCGTATCTTCAGTTTTTTTGGCTCGAACACGAAACCATTTATTCTGGATCGTGGGATCACTCCATTAGAAGATGGGATGTGGAGACAGGAAAAGACACACTAAACCTGGTACGTAGTGTCATAATTAAGTTGCTTATATCATAAGTTTACATGACTATTTCCAAGTTAAATTTTGATCGCAAACGTTTTATTACGTGCACAGTTTTGCGGGAAAGTGATTAACTGGATACATGTTGCGGAGAACAACTCAGCCAAACAAAACACCAAACTGACTTTCAGTGAACAAATCAGCGAATAGATTCAGCAAACTGGTTCAGCGAACTGACAAAAATCTGTAGTGTATTTTCGTTCTTGATTCAGCGAATAAATTCAGCAAACTGATTCAGTAAAATGCAATTTTCGTTCTTGAGGATTGGTAATTTTTTGCGACTTTTGTCCAAAGGTTTGTTTTTCCGCATCTGGATCCAAAAGGTTTGAAATCTTTCCATTTTCATCCGGCTCCTTAACTCCATCCATTTTTCTCCGTTAAGTCAGGGGTATTTCCGTCTTATTTGCTAACTTAAAGGGCAATTTGGTCTTTTTCACTTTATGTGAAAAGACTGGATACCCCTGAAAAAGACCGAATTGCCCTTTAAGTTAGCAAAAAAGACAGAAATGCCCCTGACTTAACGAAGAAAAATTGATAGTTAACGAGCCTGATGAAAATGGCAAGAATTCAAACCTTTAGGATCCAAATGCGGAAAAATCAAACCTTTAGACGAAAGTCGCAAAACTGGCCAAACCTCGTGGACGAAAATGCCATGTTACTCTTTAATTTATTATATATTTTCAGTCTCAGTTAATACTGTAATGTTTGTGGATCTTTTAATCCTCATTAATCATATTATTTAATCAATTAATCACTACGCTTACTATCTTGCAGGGGCTTTTATTGAGAAAATACAAGGCTATATCAGTTATCCAGCCTGTTTTTTTCTTCTTCTTCTTATGATCTGGTATTAACAAAAGCAAATACACATATTCGGGTTGGTTAAAAAATGTTTTTTTAAAGGTGATTGTACACTATAGCTGATAATATATGCTGCTATCTTATTATAGGTTACTTGTGAAGGTTTTCAAACTTCTTAGGTGGAAGCTCTAGGTCTAGGTCCATGTCTAAGCCAACTTACAAGTTTTGATGTCGTGGAAGAGCCAAAGGACTCGGTCACTGTGAACCGTATTGCGGGCAGTTTCACAAGTACTCTAAGTCACCCAACTCGATTCAACTGAATGGTCTTTGCTTATTGTCTTCATGTCTATGTTACTTTTGTCGTATTTTACTTTTAATTTTGAAAATACTTGATTAATGGTTTCACTGATTTATGATTATGTGAGGCAACATTATCGCCTTAGTCCGGCTGAACTCTGTGGGTCTGATAAAATGGTTAACAGCAAGGGTTTGTGTTTATTTAACATGTGAAAGTGCCGAGCGTTTTTAGCTATTAAACTTTTAATCATTTGGTATATATTTTTGAGCGTTTTTAGCTGTTAAACTTTTAATTATTTGTGATGTGTAGGTTGGAATACCCTGGATTGGACCTGAGCATAGCTTTCTGAAAGATCTAGCTCGTGCCGAATAGTATATCATCACTGATGAAGAAGCATCGGAAGGTAGGGAAAGCCTGATTTTTATATTTTGAGTCTTTAAAATTCGTGAAACCGAGGTTCGCAAAATCTTCTTTCTCTGATTGGGTTAAAGCAGTGGTTGAAACCACTGTTGGGTTAAAACAGTGGTTGAAACCACTGTTGTTGGGTTAAAACCGTGCGTTAAACCACTGTTGGGTTAAAAACAGTGGTTGAAACCACTGTTGGGTTAAATCGGTGGTTTGGAACCACTGTTAGGTTAAAACAGTGTTTTGCGAAGAAAACAGATGTTTGAAACCACTGTTGTGTTAAAACAGTGGCTTGAAACATCTGTTTTCTTCGCAAAACACTGTTTTAACCCAACAGTGGTTCCAAACCACCGATTTAACCCAACAGTGGTTTCAGAGCAACATAACTATAGGTCAGTTGTTAGATAAAATGTGATTTGAGATATAGGTAAGTTGTTCAAAATCAGTGTTAAATGTGATTTGAGATATAGGTAAGTTGTTCAAAATCAGTGTTTTCTTAATTAATTTTGTTTCTTTTGATTGAAATACATCTTCAATTGTTTTCGATTACTTGCTAAACTGTGAATGATTACGATGTGAGCATTGGAGGGACCATGTGCATCAGTTAGTTGTATTGCTACTTTGAACCATTCAATCTAAGTATCTTACATATTGGGAGTGACCTGCTTAGAATCAAATCGGCTTAAGTTAGGTAAGTTAAACCTAACCTATATAAATTTACAACAGTTATTAAATATTTATGAGATTCAATATTAATTACTATCGTTGGATTGAGCCAGGAATTTTATCGACTTTTGGGTTTTTGCCACTAAGGTTTGTTGTCTTTGATTTTTTCCCTCAGCTCATAGACCCATCTCTCTTTACTGAAGTAAGCGAGAGAATAAGACAGACCCGGTAGATAAAGAAATGAACCTGGAGGTGGGCTCGGTGGACCACCGGCGGAGCGCTGCAGCTGATAACGCAGAAGGCGGTGGTGGTCGTTTTCCCTGGTCACTTGAAACCAGACCTGCCGGCTGTGGCTTCTGGAATAGAATAAAGGCAGCCGGTTGATGGTTTATTAAATCTATGGTTTTGTACACTTAAGTAAATCTATGGTCTTATATACCTAAGTCTTACTGTTAGGCAGAAGTTAAAAGCTCTATTTGATTTTTTATTTTTCAAAAATGGTATATAGATCACATGAATGTTTTTGGAATCTTTAAGTACAAGTTGTTATGATCTGTCAATTTCCAGTAAGTAAGATTCTCGAGTATAGTTTCGCATGATGGGTATTTCTTATTGGGTGTCAATCATGTGGGTGTCAATCAGAAGGTGTTTTTTAAACGATAATTAGATAAACAAAGATTATTGGGTGTCAATCATGTGGGTTTGATGGGTTTGCGGATTGAAATGTGCAACTCGAAGCCAACCGATATGGGTCCGTCAAGTACAGAACACAAACGTTATTAAATTGATTTAAGGCCCGCCTTTTAAACGAGTCGTGTTAGTGCCTTTTTTATGTTGTGTTTGGGCCATGTCAAGAATTGCCACCCCTATTCTCGGCGTTAAACAAGTACATAACACAAACGTTATTAAAATGATTTAAGGCGATTGGGGTTTTTGCAGGATAACTTGGGAAATATTGGACCATTGCAGGATAAGCACTAGACAAGCTTGGACTTCATTAGAGACCTTAAAGATACAAGATTGCCCCATGCTCGAAAAATGTCATCACTTTTATAGAATCTGTTATCTTTTTTAATTTTACTTTCAAAGTCGAAGAACCACCTTCAGTTTTGATATATTATTTGAAAGTTATATGGTATAATATAAAAAACTAAAAGAATTATTATCACTTGCAACTTTACACGGGTGGCTCGTAATAAATCATATTATTTTTATGTCACTAATTTATGTAACATGGCACTTTGTTTGAAAATTAAAGCAAATGGCTACTTGACATTGGTGAAGGAAATGTTGGTTTAGAAAATGATGGTGAAGCACGTAAGTTAATAAGTCTACTTACAATGTCACAACTCGTGATTAAGTTTATGAAAAATTTATGACTTTTCTTTTTGTATGATTTTAAAGGTGTATTAATCATAAATAGTTTTTAATAAAAGTTATTTTCTCAAGCCCGGGAAGCAATCCCGGGTAAAAACCTAGTAATAATATAAAATGAAGGAAGATGTAGAATGATAACGAGTGAATAAGTGGAACCACTTGATGGGTAATGGGTGTTATGTGCACCACTTATTTATTTATGAGTAAAGTCCTATTTGAGTCCCTGTTATTTGTGCAGTTTAACCATTTGAATCCAAAATCAAAACTGTCTTGATTTGAGTCCCTGTGATCTCTAATTTTAACCATCTGAGTCCCTGTGGTCTCTAATTTTAACCATTTAAATCCAAAAACCAAATGTTTCTGATTTGGATATTGTTTACTTTTGGATTCAAATGGTTAAAATTAGAAACCACATGGACTCAAATCAAGACAGTTCTGGTTTTTTGATTCAAATAGTTAAACTGCACAAACCATAAGGACTCAAATATGACTTTACTCTTTATTTATTCATTTCATTCAATTCTTGGCTTTTCTCTACTTTTGAGTTTTTTAAACCTAATAATTTGGCTAATTTCTACATATGATGACGCGGAAGTTATTGAAAGGGAATTATTATATTTTTTAGCGTTTTTTAGTACATAAATTACTTTTTCCTTATAAATGTTTCCTTTCCTTAAAATTTTTTATGTTTGTCACCTTGTTTTATAACATATTTTATAATTTACTTTTACAACGTATTTGTATTTATCACTAAGACAATATAGGTAGTGGGTGAAAGCCTCCCTTGATCCATTCGGAGGGTTTTCCATTGGCCGAAAAAAATAATCCACATACACATCCATGCCCAAGCCTCATGCTGATTGCCACTCGCACCCGCAAGCCCTTAACGACACTTTGCCCCTTCGACACGGTGTTTGGTCCCCATATGGTCTGATGTGACCATAAGTGCTACACCACTACACACAAACTATATATGTTCAAATTTTAACTTGACGTCATTAAAAAAAGTAAAGCATATATACGATTTAAGATTTATTAGAATCATAAAAAGGGTTAATACTAAATTTGGTAACAACCGATTATCCATCCACAAAAAATAAAAAGCAAAACAATACTAGTGAGTTTTCAAACACTTAAATAACGATAAGATTAAAATTTCGAAAAAAAAACCTGGATAATTCACAAACTTATAATAAGGTAGAGGATCCTGTATATTAATCCAGATGTGTGAGAAGTGTATTATAACACTATATATAACACTATATAACACCATATAAACACCGTATAACACTATGTAACACCATTTAACACTATGTAACACTATATAACACTATATTTTGTCTGATAGCATGTCTATGATAGATGTATAGTGTTATATATTGTTATATAGTGTTACATAGTATTATATGGTGTTGTATGTGTTACATAGTGTTATACGGTGTTTATATGGTGTTATATATAGTGTTATAATACACTTCTCAAACTTCTCACACTTCTGAATTAATGTACACTATCCCCACCCCTTATGATAATTCAAAACTAATGAAGATATTTTGAAATGCCTTAACTCACCAATAACAAACTATTAGGCTACTCGTTTTTAATCACAAGCCCCAAGATAAAAGGAGAAGGACACCAATAATTTGCTTTAATAGAAATATTGAAAATCTAATTTTTGCTTCTGTGTTGATTCGCCCCTGATATAAGACGGTCATTGGTCACTGTATCTTTTTTTTAACGGTAAATTTAGATCAATGACGGACTATTGAATTATTATCATGCCATCAGCGTAATCGCCTGATCATATTCATCTCCATTAGGCTATAATACTTATACACAAATTCAAGGAGGAGACTCAATTTGGGAAAAACCCTCTTGTAGAAATTGAACCTAGGACCTCATGGTTTCTAAGGCTTATCCTACACCTAAGATGTTACTAGGCTATAATGTCATGGGCTCATTCATCACTGTATCAATCGGTGGTTTAGAAAAAAGCTAACAAGTTAAGATTATTGTATTATATATATTGGCAAAAGATCAAATATAAATAATTTTAACATACTAAACATACAAATTGAAGGAAAACTAAAAAAGACAAGGTGACATTTTTGTAATAACCACCAACTATCAAAGTTACTATACAAATGTGAACTCAACCAAAAATACCTAAAAAGCATAATTTTTTTTAACATTTTTTATTAAAAAATCGCTTCATTTTGTTAGCAAAATTTTTTTTTTTTTTGCTGCTACTAAAAGTAGCGATTTTTTAATAAAAAATGTTAAAAAAATAAAATAAAATAAAATAATTTGTGTGTTTTTTTTTTGTTTTTTTAGATATTTTTAGGTTTTTTGGGGTTTAGTTTTTAGCATTTTAGCTTGGGTGGGGGTGGGGGGTTTATGTTTTTTTTTTTTTTTGGGGGGGGGGGGGGGGGTTAGGTTTTTTTTAGGTTTTTTGGGGTGGGTGGTGTGTGTGTGGGGTGGGGGTTAGGTTTTTTAGGTATATTTGTAGAGTAACTTTGATAGTTATTGATAATTACAAAAATGCTATCTTGTCTTTTTGAGTTTTCCTTCAATTTATATGTTTAGTATGTTAAGATTATTTGTACAAGAACTTTACCCTATATATATTTGCCTCGTACGTATTATTTTTATTATTTGAACATTTTAAAGAGCAAATTTCGAAACAAATGGATGTTTACTATAAATAAAAGATGGAATGTGAGCCTAGAGTTACAATACGCCAAGTCCAAATCCTGGCGCTATTACCTCGCCAATGACATCGTGAAACAAAAACAAAATTCAAGTTGGATGATATAAATTGTCCCTCAACTTATGATCAAGTGACATATTCATCCCTAATAAATAAAATCACCCCTTTACTATTCATGTTTGCTAGTTTTTTACCAACTAAACTCTTTCACAATGCATTTGTTTTTACTCACAATGCATTTGTTTTTACATTTGATTGTTAAGCTTTCGAGAACAAATAAGCGATCGTTTTGAAGTGCATGAACGACATTATTAGGGTGTTTTAGGTAGTGAAAAATGGACGCGCATAAGGACATGTAAGTAGGGTGAACATTGAACAAACAACCAAATAATTAATAAATTGAAAAACCTGAATCAACCGGGAAGTTAAAGGTTCATTTATGATAATTTTGATAACCGATTTTTACTGTTTGGTTATGATATATAACAACAACCATACCTAATATAATCTCACCCATAGCCAAGCTATTGGTGGGGCTCGATGAAGATGAGATGTAGAAAAGCCTTACCTCTATTTTAAAGGATATAGAGGTTGCTTAAAGTGAGACCCCCTAACTCCAAAACAATGTTCCATTATGAGATATGTATATAAATAACCAAAATAATTGAACCAATATTAAATATAACCCTTTTCTATAAATCTATACATGTATGTTAAAAACGTTTTATTATAATTTCTTATAAATAACATATTGTTTGTAGTTATTCTCTTATATAAAATTAAAGAATTATTAAAGCCTAAATTAGACATAGATGCTAAGAAGGGATTAGTTTCACACCAAAATAATCAAATCGGGGACTAAAACGTACATTTGTATAACAATAGGGATCATACAAATCAAACCGTAAGTCTAAGGACTACTTCTGTAACTATCCCCAATAAAAACATATTTTTCTGTTATTCTACATCTCCAAGTTCCAATCATCCCAATCTGAACCCACCTGTGATTTGTTGATATCATTCGAATTAATTAATTACTTTTACTTGATCTGTTTTTGTTGGTTTGAAATTGGAATCATGAATGATGCAGATGTATCCAAACAAATACAACAAATGGTTGCATTCATTCGGCAAGAAGCCGAAGAGAAAGCCAACGAGATCTCTGTCTCTGCCGAAGAGGTTCTTTTATTCGTGTCATTCGTTTACGTTTTGCAATATATAATAATAATGTGATTGTTGTAAATTTGTAATCTATGTGTTTTGATATGATTCCTCATGATCCACATTCATGCACACTTTCATCATTGTTTAAAACCTATTGAAATTTTGTATTAAAAAAATAAACAAGTGTTTATTAAATTATTAATGGTGGTCGTGTTTTATGATTCTCAAATTGTCATTGATACAAACAATTGAGGATGATTTGAGTCCACTACATAGCCATTTTTTAATCCATAACATAAATCGTGTTTGTTGTATCTTGAAATTATGCATTTTATATGTAACAATACATTTTTTCTTTAACAGTGATACATAAGACAATTATATGTGCATCGTATGTGTCAAGCAACATGGTTCGCCCCATTATGCTATAGTATAAGATCACATGACACTTTTTCTTTGTATAAATAAAATAAATCATCTTTATTGTATCTTGAAATTAAGGATAAATGTGAAACTCTAACCTCAATCAAGTGATACATAATACAGCTATATACATGTGATACCTTGATATCTTTTTAACTCTTGTTATATATACCAAACTGTATTATGGGATTGTCGACGACTTTCTACTTAAAATTAGTTTTGTATTGAATGCTTCCACTTGCGTATTAACTCAAACACGCTTACAAAATAACATTTTATCGAACATGGTTTAGGAATTCAACATTCACAAAATGCAAATAGTTGACACCGATAAGAAGAAAATCAAACAGGAATTCGAGCGCAAGACAAAGCAAGTGGAGGTCAAAAAGAAAATGTAAGTTTGCACCCCTCGCGTTAACTTACTTCTATCTCAGGCTCGGGTCAAAACAGGTCGTTTTAAATCTTTTAAAATTACCAACTTGGGTCAAAAGTTGTTATTTCTATACTAACAAGCTTTACATAAAGACGAGTTATGAAGTTTTTTGTGTTCTGATAACGGGTTATGTTGGTTATAGTGAATACTCGATGCAGTTGAACGCATCACGGATCAAAGTTCTTCAAGCACAAGATGATCTAGTAACCAGTATGAGAGATGCTGCTAGCAAAGAGCTTCTAAATGTTTCTCATAACAAAAAGACATATAGAAAGCTTATTCAAAGCTTGATTGTCCAGGTTCATGTCATTAATTTAAATCTTCTAATTAATTAATTAATTAATTAATACTCTCTTGATGATTAATAAAGATTAGTAATAATTCAATCATGTACTTACTCCACACTCTTTAAACTTGTAGAGTCTACTAAGGCTAAAAGAGCCATCCGTATTGTTGCGGTGTAGAGAGGTTGATTTGTCTCTTGTTGAATCCGCTTTAGAGGATTCTAAAAAAGAATATGCTTCGAAAGCAAAAGTACAAGCGCCGATGATCAATATCGACAAAACCGTGTTTCTCCCACCGCCTCCAACCAGTGGCGACCCTCATCGTCCTTCATGGTAATTGTTGAATTTTTGGTTTTGATTTTTTCAACACATACTCCAAAAAAAAAAAACCTTATAACAAACACTACAATGTAACATGAACTTAGGGTTGTGTTAGTTTATGCCTTTTAACCCTATAAGGCCGCCCATCTAACGCAAGTTGGGTATTGATGAGCCCTGTGAGTTTTTCAGTGTTGAATTTTCACGGTTATAAGAAATATATACATAAACTAAAAAATTTTAAGTGTGGTTTTTAATTGTCTAACTTGCGTTATATTGTTAAACAATTTTGACAGCTCGGGTGGGGTTGTGTTAGCTTCTGTGGACGGGAAGATTGTTTTTGAGAACACCCTTGATACCCGACTCGATGTTGCTTACCGCAAGAAGCTTCCCGAGGTATGCATTCCAAGTTCAAAAACCGTTTATAGGACATTATGCATAATAAATGAACGCTAAACATGTCCTTAATGATTAACAATTGTGTTATTATTATATCTGCTTATTTATGTAAACTTATAATTAACAATAACTATAAGTTGATCAATGAACATGAATTTATTGAGAATATAAACAAACGGTTGTTACACATAGATGTTAGGGCTTTGTTTAGTAAACTTTTTAGATTTTATTAGTTCTAATATTAAAAATTATTATATTGAAGATTTATTATTATTATTATTATGCAGATTCGCAAGATCCTTTTTAAGGAGTAATTGGACATTATCTTGGCAAATATGAGGGCCGAATAACATTTGACAATTGGAAAACTGAAAATAAGCAATTCAGTGAGTTTCATGAGACTGAGTTGATTTTTTCTATTATTATTAGTTTAATAAATAAATTGGATCTTTGTACAAGTCTTTTAGTCAATAAATGCTCTTTATATTTTCGTAGAACCATGTCACGTATGTAACTAGCTTAGCTACAACTACATCAGGAAACAATAAAGTAAATATTATGTTACTTGTTTTGAATTTGAATTAACATTTTAAAAAAATATATATATTTTTTTTTTCATGAATCTTTTAAAAAATATATGAAATTAAAAATTTAAAACTAACTAATTACACTTATAACCCGAATTGGAATCTTGTAGATGTTAAACAAATAAATTTTAGTAACTTTTAAAAGATTAGGGTGTGCTTGATTACGGAAAAATCAAAGTGTTTTATAAAAAATCAGAAAAATGTGTTAAAAATACTCTTTTTTAAAAGATTCATGAAAAATAGAAAACTCGATATTTTATAACTTCAATATGGAAAAAAGTATTAAAATATTGGTGAGTCTTACTATCCACACGACCGCGCACCTTCGTTGTTGCTTGTCATAGTCAAATACACACCTTTGGAATATAGTCGTTCCTGTGAACTTTCAAAAAAAATTAGGCACCGGGTAAGAAAAAGAATTAGACCCAAAGTTGTGGTTAAGAGAAATACAATTAAAAAAATAAAACCTTGGTGATGGAGCGAAAAAAAGACCTCTACATTATTTTGAGATGGTATTTTCCACTCCACCACCTACACTTTTTTCCATAATAAATGGATGCATATACTATATATATATATATATATATATATATATATATATATAGGGAGGGGCTCATGCGAGAACCACCCTTATTGTGAGAACCTTGAGAACCAATGTGAACACAACCTAAAATAGCTAAAAAAACCTAACCCCCACCCCCCCCCCCCCCCCAAAAAAAAAAACCTAACCCCCCCCCCCCCCCCCAAAAAAAAACCTAAACCCCCCCCCCCCCCAAGCTAAAAAAAACCTAACCCCACCCCCCCCCCCCCCCAAAAAAACCGTAAACCCCCCTCCCCCACCCCCCAAAAACCTAACCCCCCCCCCCCCAAGCTAAAATGCTAAAAACTAAACCCCCAAAAAACTTTTAAAAATCTAAAAAAAATCTAAAAAAATAAAAAAAAAATCCAAAATTTTTTTTTTGATTTTTTTAATATTTTTTAGGTTAAAATCGCTACTTTTCGAAGCAAAAAAAATTTTTTTTTTTTTTTTTTGGGTCAAAAAGGAGCGATTTTAACCTAAAAATATTAAAAAAATCAAAAAAAAAAATTTGTGTGATTTTTAGCTATTTTTAGGCATTTTTGGTGTGTTCACATTGGTTCTCGCGGTTCTCACAATAAGAGGTGGTTCTCGCATGATCTTCTCCCTATATATATATATATATATATATATAATATATATATATAGGGTCAGGATCATTTCAGAACCATAAATATTTACAAAACTCGCATAACTCCTAATAAACAATCTTTTTATTTACATATTTTTATGTTTAGGATAATTTTATCATTTATTATGTGTATTTTTTACGATTACATACATGTTAAGAGTAATTTTATCATTTTTTATATGTAATTTTATAATTACACATATGAAAACTAGTTTTTTTACATATATGTAATTAGTTATGACATATATATATGTAGGTAGAGGATCCTGTAAAAAAGGCCTAAAGTGTGAGAATGGTAAGAAAGAATCTCAGCCATTAGATCTAATGGTTGAGATCAATAGGGACCAAATTGCGGTTTTTCGACAGAAACCGGAGTAGTAATTTTATATTCAAGCAAAGAAGTCATGTCTGTAGACGACGAGCCACCAGTAAAGGCCGCAAAGCCATCTCCATTTAACGAACCAGAGAAGTGGGTACTCAACAATGTATACCCCGAGAAAAACTATTTTGCTAGGACACGCCATATCACCAGCAATCCGCGCAAGACTGAAAGAACTTCTACTCGAAAATATGGATATTTTCGCATGGTCCCCAGCAGACATGACCGGCGTGCCAAGAGAGGTGACAGAACATGGTTTGAATGTTCGACCTTCAGTAGAGCCAGTAGCACAAGGAAAGCACAGTCTCGGTCCGGAAAAGACTCGCGCAATGAATGAGCAAGTGGCAGAACTACTTCAAGCCGGCATACTGCGCGAAGTCAGATATCAAACCTGGGTAGCTAACCCAGTAATGGTGCAGAAGCATAATGGCGGATGGCGCATGTGCGTTGATTTCAAAGACCCTCAACAAGGCTTGCCCGAAAGACTGTTATGCTCTCCCAGAGATAGACAAGAAGGTGGATTCCTTAACATCTTTCCGTTGGAAATGCTTCCTAGACTGTTACAAAGGTTATCACCAAGTACAAATGAAGGAGGAAGACGTACAAGACAGCTTCCGCACGGACTGTCACACCCCTTTCTA